>WAAG01074462.1:354-19463 GCA_013390105.1 Tichodroma muraria
CATTAAGTATCTCATTTCTGTCACTTGTGCTGAATAAAGGCACGCTGTAAAGGATAGTGAATTTGTCCTCTTGGGTCCTACTCTTGGCAAATGAAATCAGAATTCTGTTAAGCAGTGTTTTTCACACACTTTACTTGGAAGAAAATGCTGAGCCCACATTCTCGTTCATGAATAAACTTCACTGAACTGCATTAATCCATTAAACACACAGAAACACTGTTGGAACGAACCCTGGAGTAAAAGGGAACAGCCCAGGTGACTTAATAAATCATCTCCCATTCATCACCTTTGACATGCGGCAAAACGTGTTCCAGAATTGGCTTCACCTCCATTACTGGGATCCTGAGCAGAGGTGCTGCCTCTGCCACGTTGTATATTACCTGTTCCACATGAACAAGACCATTAAAATAAAAGAGGGAGGCAGAACTAGATAAGGAAAAACACATTTCTTATTTCTTCTCTCACAGTCATCCCGCTGACGTAAGTATATCTGCTTCTGCCTTCTTAATGTTTGAGAAATGATCAAGTTATTTATAGCTGGACAGGATTTTATGTTCATATCATCCCCATAACAAGGATCTAGGATTCTTCAGTGATACACTTCTGCATCTGAACAGCACACTTTTGGCTTAAAACATCTTTGGGGTAATGAAAACCATCAGTGTGTGACAGTAATCATAAAATTATTGAAATTGAAGGTGATATCAAAAAACAGCTAATTGTGGAACTACTCTAGACTAACATTATCATTCTATGATCCTGTGATTTCCAATATGGAGGAAAGGATCTTCTTTCTATCCCATTATCTCTTCTCTTGACCTTTTCTTTCAAATGGGCAAATTCTTCTCCCTCACCCATTACTTTCAAAGATATAGGAAGGAGGGAACACCCTTGTAGATCTGCTTTCCATTCACGTTTGTGAAATTTCTGAATTCTTCAGGAATTTTATGACCATATAAATCCCTGAGTTGCATGGAAAAACAAGGTGACAAATGTGTCAGCTCTTTCCAGTGCATGGCATGGAACAGCATTCCTGCAGTGAAAAAGCCTATCCACAAAACAAGTCTTTTCCAGGGGCCCTACAGGACATCACCAAGCCAAAGCCAGCATCTGTATAACACGAGTAATTTCTGAAGTCAGCTATGAACCTGGCTGCAGGAAAGTCTAAATAGGCACATTGGAAGATCACAGAACTGTTAAGTTTGGAAAAGACCTTTATATCATCAAGTCCAACCTTCAGCAAAGCACCACTACTGTGTCCACAAACAGGTCTTCAAGTGCTACAGCCACATGCTTTTTGACTACTTCCACAGATGGTTACTCTATTACTTTCCTGGGCAGCCCATTCCAATGCTTTACAACTCTTTCCGTGATGAAATTTTTCTTAATATCTAACTAGTTGGGCTCTGGCAAACTGTGAGGCTGTTTCCTCTCATCCTATAACTTTTTCCCTGGGAGAAGACATTGAAGCCCCTACCACTACAGCCNATTGTTGTTGTCTGTGAACTGGCTTAGGATGCATTTGGTTCCCTCAGCCAGGTCACACATGAAGATATCAAACTGGGCTAGCCCAAACACTGAGCCACTTGACACCAGCCACCAACTGGAATCAACTGCGTTAGCCTCTACTCTCTGGGCCCAGCCATCCAAACAGGTCTTTACCCAGGAAAGAGTACATCCATCCACACCATGGGAAGTCAGTTTCTCCAGGGAAATGCTGAACATTTGAGTCCTTGAAAGGACTCAAGGAGTATGAGCTATTATTTGATAATGAAGAACCCTTACTAAAGGATGGGACAATATGAGGTTAAATAATCCAGAATTTCTGTTAAGCAGCCAAGGAAGAAACAAACAAGTACATTTTTATATTTTCCCTTTTTTTATAAAAGAAATAATTATTTTAAACTTTCTAACACAGATCTAGCAAGTAAAACTGAAATGAGTGAAGTTGAAAAGAAAATCAAAAGTATAAAAATATTTTTTTCCATTATATGTATCTTTTCTCTGGCCCACATTACCTTGTGGGATCTACAGATATTTTTGTCAGTGCCAAAGTAGAGGGTAATGAGCGCTGGTGTGAGGACAGATATATTACCCAGAAAAAGAAGGAAGGGAGCTTCCTAAAATTGCTTTCTTATATGAAAAAATATACTGGTGAACTAACTGCTGTGGATGAAAAATCTCAAAAATATAGGGTATTTATCAGTTGCCAACTTGCTATACTCTTATCTGTCCCCATCCAGCCTTATAAAGAATTTGTGTACGTCTTTCTCATTACATACATCTACTCCTGTGAAAGTCAAGGCAGGAGGGAAAGAGTTCTTAATTATTACAATTAGAGCAGAATTTTGAAACTGAAATTATTTCGTTTCTGTGACATGAGGTCAATAATCCTATTAGTTGTTAATGCATTTGTATTCCCCAGGCAATCACACTGGTAGCATTATACCTGCACACTCACAGTACTGGGCTAACATTGCTTGATAAGTGCACTGAATCTCCACTGTAGTAGTGATTTACTAGTGGAATGGAATTATTTTTATTGTGTAAACAATAGATAAAGCTCCATCCAATTTTCTTTGCTGATGGACGGCTTTTGCATGGAGCTCCAGCTGAGCAGGAAGGGGCCATGAAGATACCTCAAGGAGAGAGGGAAGGAGAACAATGGACAGAGAGAATATGTCTGCTAAAAAACAAAGTTATACAGCAAACACATCAATGGCAAAAACTCCTGAGTTTTCAAATACTGCTGCTGTGACATCTAGAGTCAAAGTGAAAATCTTTTCACTTTTTAGTTACTCTTACTTACTTACTTTAGTTACTCATTCTTTTTTAGTTACTCTTGTAGGTTGCAATCTAAGGATGCTCATTTGACAGTGTTGATACAGTGTCTTAAAGTCTGCATGCCAGCTTTTTTTCCAGCTATATTACTTTGTCTAAAAACAAACCAAATCAAAATATTACCTCTAAACCATGAGCCTTTCCTACTCATACTTATTCTGAACTCTCTGTAAAGAGAAAACAAAAACACGTAACATAAATATTTGCTTCTAATTGTTGAAATAGTATAGTTGGTTGTATGTCTGGGTGCATTATAGATAATTTCACTAGTTCTCCATATACTTACTTCCCTGTGGTCCTTTGAAAATTAATTTCCTTCATGCTTTGCTTGTGAAGCTATTATTTTCCACCAAGAAGCTAATTTTTTGTTACTTATAATGCACCAGTACACTGTAAGAGAAGGCATAATTAGACAAGGAAGATGTCCATGGTATGATGATGTCTTTTCCTATATCATGTCATTAGACCTGAGCTAAATGTGCTTTGGGCAAGTACTACAGATTTCATTTTTCTTTACCTGTTAGAGGACAAAGTAAACAAACAGTAGCAGAATAACATTTAAGACATCAATCAATATTCTTAGAAGAGAGGATGTGTGGAGAGAAAGAGGCACCATCCTTGAATTGCCTTCTTAAAACACAAGAAATGCCCTACCAATATTCCAACACATCTTCTTTCTCTGAAAGTAGCAGCATAAAAGGCTGTTTAGGCAGGATATACAAGCCTAAACCTTGAATAGAGATAACTTCTTCCAAAGTTATTGCAGTAGGGATGTTAGAGGGTACATATCTCCATATTCCCTTTCATGTGTTTAGAACCTTTTGTCCATGTCACTAAAAAAAATTAAAAAAAAACCAAAAACACCCCCCGAAAAAAAACCCAAAACCCTAAAACCAAACCACAAACCCCCTCAAAACTTACCAACAAAACAAACAAAAAACCCCACAAAACCTCTGGATGGAAAGGAGCCCTGAATCTTGCGAAACTGCTCAAAGCATGAATGCTGCTAAAGCTAAATCAGTGTCGTGGTTTCAATTTGAAACCAGGCAGAAACAGCGATTCATGCAGTGGTTTTAGTTTGCCAATTTGAAATTTCTTAATCCAGAGTAAAGCAGGTTAAAACTTGAAAGGAATAAAAAACTTTATTAACTAACACTAGAAGAAAAAAACAAAAAAGAATCAGAATGAAACTTTCAAAAACACTTCTCCTCCCCCCAACCATTTATTTTTTTCTGACAACATGAAAAGATAAAAAAAAACCTGGGACTTTCAGTCAGTACCACCTCTAGAATAACCACTTCTCAATTTACCAAGGGAGAAGATTCTTTTCTTGAATGCCATAGGAGTTCCCCACAAGATATCAGTTTTCTTGCTCTCACACTTCACTAATGGCCCACCCAAGGGAAGGAAATTTGCTATTGTGAAACCCCCTCCCATGAGACAGCCTTCCACAGCTGCTCATGGGCTGTATCAGCTTATTGGGATACAGTTTAAGGATGCTTTTCTAGTGTAAAAGAAAAGTTCTCCTCATCTATCTCATCTTCATCTCAAGAAAACAGAGGTCCTTTTCTCTCACTAGGCAGAAGGCGTCATCTCTCTCTCTCTCGGTCTTTCTCTATTTGAATTTCTCTATTATATCACAGTTACATCATTTCATGGCTCAGACTAGAACTTTGCATCCCCCTAAAAGCATTTTATATGTTACACGAGTAGTTAGTCCATTCTCTCTGGCTTTACAAGTCCAGCCTAAGCCACTCTTTCAATCTTCCTTCCAACCTAAAGTTCTTCGCTCATCCTCCTGACTTAGGTCTCACGCTGTGCCTCTTCATATCTCCTTCGGTCTCTTTTTCTCTCACTCGGGCAGGAGTTATGCTCTGGAAGTTTCATCCGGTCAAGGAAGAGTTAAAATCTCACTCGGGGCTTGCCGGGCCACCCCTTGGTCTCAGCGGCTCTGGGACGGCTTCTCTGTCACTTGCTGTTGTGCCAGGAAGTTTTTTCAGCGAAGAAACTGGCTGATGGAAGGCTGATGTCGTTTCCCCCCCAGCCTGGGAGCCGCCGGGGCCCGTCCCGATCCTCCCCGGCCCGGCCCGGCCGCTCCCAGGGCCCCGCGGCCTCCGCCCTCCCCGCCCGGCCGCGCCGGACTGGGGAAAAGCCGGCTCGGGCTCGGCCAGGGCTGCAGCAGAGGCAGGGCCCGGCCTGGCCACGTTGGAAAGACCGGGCCGGCCTGTTACCCGTACTCAGAGCGGAAGGGAAAGAGAGCAAATCCCACCATCTCTCTTTGAAATGTATATTCACAAAGGCGCACCCATTCCTCTCATTGGGTCAATCATGTGTCAATATTAACAAATTAGCCAATCAGGGCCAAAACAGGACAATCGGGTCAGCAGCGATTAACAGGATCTGGAAAACCTCCAAGGATGTAGATTCTTCCTCGTGTTCCAGTGTTATGTGTTCCTCTCAGAGAGAAAGGTCTGTTCAATATTTAGTCCCTCAAGCCCCAGCTTGTGTCCATTCCACTTTGATTTAGCATCTGCCACTAAGAAGAATTGGACTCTGTAATCCTTGTAACTCTTCTAGAAGAAATTCCAGGATGACATTAGACTTCTTTCATTCACCTTCGTCACATTAAATATCCTCATCTTCCTCTATCTCTATCTTTCTGTACTCTCGAGCCTTAATCTCACTTGCTACTCTGCTGCCTCTGGTTTTGTGACACACTTGTTGAATTTGAGAGGTCCAAGATTGAACACTCTTCCAGGTATAACTTCATCTGCGCTCGTGAGAATAACATCCACTCTCAGTCTCCTGGCTCTTACTGCTCCTACTGCTCCTCATACTGTGTACAAATATGGACCATACATTCTTCATAGTAAGAGTGCTCCTGGCTCCTGCTAAATATAGTGTCCACCCATGTGCCCAGATCCTTTTCAGCAGAGCTCCTATTTCAGTCTGTTAACAGGTGTAATGATAAATGGCTTAATTCTGCTGATGTGCAAGACATTGCTCTTCTTTGGCATTGCCAAAATCCATGAAGTTTCTGCTCATTCAACCTTACAGTTCATCAAAGTCCCTCTAGACTATGGCTTTTTTATTTGTTTTGACAGTCACTCAATAGTGTGGTATTGACTTTGCTCATTTAATGTCTAATTTGTCTCATCTAATTTGTCTGCCCAATTTCACTAATCTTTTTTGAACCTCTTGATACTCTGTCTCCACATTCTCGTCTGGCAACAAGCTCCAGCATGTTATTACTTCACTCATATTGTTTCTACTTTCAACAAAACCCAGAAATTTTAATATTCATAGCGAAGTCTGAACACTTCTAGGGACTGTGATTATTTGTAATGTTACAACATACTTTGTAGTTTCTTCAAAATCTATTTATCTTTATTTTTTGCACTGTGATGTGCAGTTTATGATTGTCATTAACATTTGAATTCCATGGGGACGTGGTTCACCAAATATGAACTGTTCAGCTCTACTGCTTGTCTTTCGTCATTAGGTCCCTAATTCAACATAACACCTAAGCACATCCGTCACTGCGTTCATGGCATGTTTTCTTGAATAATGATGATGTATGCACCGCTAAATTAGTGTCTAGATGGAGAAACTGCTCCTTTGCTTTTGAGTATTTTGTTGTTTGGTTTTTGGGGTTTTTTTTTGGGGGGGGAGTTGTTTTGTTTTTTATTTTTTAATTTTCTCTGTGTGCATAACGAAACAAGATTGCAACAGGTGCACATCATGTGTCACAGCATGGTCAAAAATCACAAGTATGGGAACACCTATCTGTTAAATGGTGAAATTGAGGAAAGAGAAGGGTGCCAGTGCAGCCAAACACATCCCTTCTTTGCTAGAGTGTGTGAAAATCACTATGTTCTTTTAGAACATAAAACATGGAAACATTATTTATTTATTTTATTTCTGTTCAGAGCAGAGGGACAGAAATTTTTAAGAGGAAGGTCTACACCATGAGGAAGAGAGGATGCTTTGTGTCACTTATCCAAGTTTTCAGTCAGGATGTTATTTCAAAATCAAGTGATTTATCAAGGAAGGAAAACATAATGAATCAGAAACCTTTACATAGGGAGTTTCATTCTCCAGATTCTATCAGAAGTGTTTCTGTATGGTAGAAGTAGGTTTTCCATAAATACTGTCTAATCTGTTTCCTTTTTCTTTAAGAGCGCTCATAAATTCTTATTTATTAATGAACAGTTCAGGTAAAGAAAGGCACAAATCATGACAAAGAAATTAGCTGAAGGGAAAAAGGAAGATGAGAGCCAGTGGGACATTGACTTCACCATATTGGTATCCCAATATTTTCTTTTAAAATAAACCAGAAATGGCAAATTTTTCTCATATTTGAACCCCTGACATCGCTGGAGGTTTCTGAGATGTCAGCACAGATGGAAGTGCAAAGAATGGAAACAAAAATAAAACAATTTAATTGTGTTTAATATTTAACCTGTTCTTCTGACAGTGACAAACCACTAATGCAATTAAAGTATCTAAAATAAAATGTGTACAGGTAATTTAAGAGCTGTTTTAAAAAATACATTTAAATTTCTGTTGGTTAAGGGAACATGACAGACTTCTTTGGTTACCTTTTCCAGTGTTTGTCTGCCTTCTGAGTGAAAAGATTTTCCCTTCTGCATTGCCCTCTTTTCTTCTGCATGCTTCTGAGAAGGCCCCACATACGTTTTCTCTAAACCCTTCCATTAGGTAGTTGAAGACCACAATAAGATTTCGCTTCAATTTCTCTTTTCAAGGATGTCCAAAAGCAACTCTTTCAGTGTCTGATTGCTTATACATAACACATTCTCAAGCCTTGGACTACCTTCAGAGGTCTACTGCTGGACTTGCATCAGCATGTGAATGTCTGTGCAGAGCTGAGCACAGTACTGCACACATGCTCATGCCAATTTGGGTCAATATCAGGAAGAACGTAGAGAATTAAAACCACAGCAAAATCTGTGCAAGTCTTTTTATTGCAAACAGACACATCATAAAGCCCAAGTCAAAAACCATACTAAAATACATTTAAATGCATCTTTCAGTTAGCATAGTCCTTAATAGATTTTTAAATTGAGACCTCGATTAGTAATTTTAATTTTTAGCCACAGAAAGAGTCAGAAATTAAGCTAATCGATCTCGTTGTTTATTAAATTATATTATTGAATCTTTACTTGCTTTTAACCTAGGGGAGAAGAAAAAGCAAGTAATAAAAATGAAGCCACCTGAAATATATTTGTTTTACATTTTCTTACTCCATTTTCTCCATGCAAAGTCAAAAGTGCATTAAAAAGTAATATTGTGCTGAGCTCACAAATATGCAAACGCCTCTAGATATCTTGTCTCAATAAAGTTTATAGAATGCATTCCCAAAGGTCTGACAACAAAACAGAATAAATCGCAAGGCTCATAAAAAGATAATGCATGCCATTTTTTTGCTTACATAAACACAAACAAATGCAGCAAGAGGCAGGAGTGACTCTGAGAGGCCTCTTCCTTTCAAACTAATTTCTCTTATCATCACATACATTTGTAATGAATTATCACTACTAAGGCAAAAATAAATAAAAGATTTTGTGAAGCACATGGACATTTGAAAAAAGAAATCTGCATTCCTGCAAATTCTGTGGGAAATCATCTTTGCTTCCTGTCCTCAATTCAGATTTGCTGTTGAGGATCATATCCTGTGGGGACCGCACTCTACAAAAGAAAGAGAAATAACAGTGACAGAAAAAAAATGCCCAATGTTACCATACAGCAGAAAGTACCTAGCAAACTCCATTGTTAATTTATAAAGAAACGAAAATACATAGAATGATGTTACAGATTCAGAGCAAAAATATCCCCGGCAAATCCTTCCCTACATCATAAATTGAGGAAGTTGCTTTCCTCTTCTGTGAGCAAGATCTTTATTCAAAAAGAGAGAAGTCAGAGTATGCTCACGGTCAAAAATGGATCCTGTAAAAAACCTACATAGCATTTGAGCCTTATTACCTGAGTTACGATGTCTGACCGGAATTGTTACTCTGTGTTTATAGTCTCCCTGGTTACAGATGTATACATTTTATTTATAGACATTTTTAAATAGTAAATGTTGGTGGCAGATCTCAAGTGGTGCTCTCCAGGGCTCAGTATTTAAGCCTGCCTTATTTATATCTTCATTGGTGACCTGAATGAGGGGATCAAGTACACCCTTAATATCTTTGCAGGTGATACCAAGTTAGATGGGAGTGATGGTCTTCTGGAGGGCAGGAAGGCTCTGCAGAGGCATGTGGGCAGGCTGGATCAATGGCCGAGGCCAACTGTATGAGGTTCCATAAGGCCAAGTGCCAGGTCCTGCCCTTGGGTCACAATAACCCCCTGCAGGGCTACAGGCTGGGGAAAGAGAGGTTGGCAAGATGCTGGCAGAAAGGGACGGGGGGTGCTGGTGAACAGCAGCTGAACATGACCCAACAGAGTGTCCAGGTGGCCAAGAAGACCAGTGGCACCCTGGCCTGCATCAGAAATAGTGTGGCCAGCAGGACCAGGACAGTTATTACTCCCCTGTACTCAGCACTGGTGAGGCCACTGCTGGAATCCTGTATTCAGTTCTGGGCCCCTTACTAGAAGAAGGCCATTGAGGTGCTGGAGTGGGTCCAGAGAAGAGCAATGGAGCTGGGGAAAGGTCTGGAGCACAAATCTAATGAGGAGCAGCTGAGGGAGCTGGGGTTGTTTAGCCTGAAGAAAAGGAGGCTCAGGGGATACCTCATTGCTTTCTACAACTGCCTGAAAGGAGGTTGAATTGNGATACCTCATTGCTTTCTACAACTGCCTGAAAGGAGGTTGAATTGAGGTGGGGTGTTGGTCTCTTTAATCAGTGAGAGATAGGATGAGAAGAAATGGCCTCAAGTTGCACCAAGGGAGATTGAGATTGGATATTAGGGAAAGATTCTTCACAGAATATTTGTGAAGCTCTGGAACAGGACAGTGTTGCAGCCATCACGTTTGGAGAGAAATGTACTTTTGGAAAACATGTACTTTTAGGGACTTGGTTTAGCGGTGGACTTGGCAGTTCAGTTAATGGTTGGATTCAATGATCTTAAGGGTCTTTCCCAACCTAAATTATCCTATTCCACAATTCTACGGAAATAACCTCTTCATATTATATACAAATGTTAACTATGAATCTTTGAGACACACAGAAGTCAAAGGAATTGTCTGAGACTGCAATGAACTCAACATTAGAGTCACCATTCAGAGTGGTTCCATGGTCATCATCCAAAGGTCAAACATTTTTATGCCATTGCACCTGGAGACAGAAACAAAGATATAAGCTTTACTTATTTTCACCTGACCCTCAAATAGAAATGTCATGACTACACTATGTTCTCAGGTGAACATAATAAAAAAGCTATTAATTTTGCGTGTCTTAAATATTGTATTTAGCATCAAACATAGCAAATTAAAACAAGTGAATTTGGGCTGTTGTATCTTTGCTTCTACTTTTCCTTGAGTATACATACTGCTGATACTTTTAATTTAAAATCTTTCCCCTTGATCAGTGTTAACAATTTATTAAATCAAATGTGTATGTTTGCTGTTTCTTATGATCTCGTTTTTCATTTATATCTGGATTTAAGCATTTAAGCGTTTCTCTATACCCATAATGGGTGCCAAATAGATGGCCTAGTTTTGGTCCATCTTTAAAGTTATTGAGCAGTGTTACATTCACTAAGAGTAAAGGGGGAGAGGGGGGGAAGAGCAAAATTATCGAAAAAAGAGTAAAGAGGGAAAGCAAAAAATATTCCATTCCATGGATAATTTTGTCACAGATTAATGTAGGCAGCACTGTCAGAACTAGTTAGACCTAGATGATATGCAAGTTTTCCCCCATCACTGTTTTTCATAACTTTACTGATACTAAGTCTGAATTTTCATGGCATGAACTATATCACTAGTATTTTAATATTTGCTACTGTATTTTTAGCTGTATTTATAAAGTCCTGAATAGATGGTGTGGGGTTTTTTGTTATTTTGGTGGGGTTTTTCTTTACAATATACCTCTGAGAAATAAGACTCTCTCCAGGATGCTTTTCAATATCTTGCAATATGGCTGGTGTGTTATGATTCTTCCATTCACATTGCAATAACTGCTGCAAAAGTAAAGCAACGTCAGCCTATTTTGCAGAGTTCCTACCTAATAAGAATGAGTACTCTTGGACATGCAACTTCCATTATCATCAGTAATGGAACAATTACAATGTAAATCAGTGATGTTTCAGAATATGGATGATTTGCATATTATATGTGAGTTTAAACTTCCTGAAGGTATTTAAAATTAAATTGTAAAAGAAGGGGAAAATATTCTGTATAGCAAGTTGAGGTTCTTTCAGGAGCTGAATTACAAGCAAGAAACCATATCATTCAATTTTTAAGACCTCAAGGTATCCTATTATGAAGGGTGTCTCGTATATCTATATATAAATATTGATATGACTTACAAACGTGTAGATGGAATGAGATTTCTAATTTTTGCTACTTTTGAATACCTATCCTGCTGTACAGCAATTACAATGGAGTTCATTGAAGCCTTTCCACTGACTTTGGGTTTGTGGTTTATGGTTACGTTCACTAAATTATTGCCTTAGTCTTACAGCACCTGAGATTCTCATGTGATCCCTGTCCAGTTATTAGCAGGAACCAGGAGTTTCTGTATTGGATGGATTCAGTTTGGAGGGATTCAGAGTGGGCTGAAAGATGTGTAAACAATAGAATAAAGCTGTTTATACATCCTGGTTGAACTGATTTAAGTCTCCCATATAAATGATGCCCTTGAGGGCACACAAATGACAATACTTTAATATAAATGTGCCTGTACCAAAATTACCTTTATCTTACAAAGAATGTAAGATACACCATTACAAAGTACTTCTACAACTCTATAACCTGCCTATTTTAGGGGGTGCATCAAAATGCAGGGGTTTGTCACTCAAAAATCATGCTCATTAAAAAAAAAAAAAGTTACATTCAAACCAGCTGTGTAAGGGCAGTGAGCATAGTGAGCTATTTCTGTCTCTGGATAAGAAACCAAAGTTATTAATCTGGATTCAAGCTGTACTCTGGGACCATTTAAAGTGTTCCTGCAGTCCAAAGCTTAAATCTCTGTTTCTCCTAAGATTTTTACCTCCAAAGATTGGATTTCTTTCAAAGACCCCACACAAAATCCAAGCAAGATAGATCATCTCATGGTCACCTCTCTGCTTACTGCCTCTTCCTATTAAGCACTCCAATGTTATTGTGTCTGAAGATCAAATAGAAAAGGCTCAATAAGGGGTGCTGCAAAACTACCCAATGCTTGTAACATGTCTTTAGCCCATCTGTGGTATGAACACATCCTTCAAAAGACCACACACCAAGTAATAACAAAGATCATATAATTATAGAGGAAGCCTTTGATTCATTTCTTCAATAATATTTTTAAGGACAACTGGTGGCTGTATTAGAGTTCTCTAAATATCTTTTCCTTGATTGTTGTGCTCTCAGAGTTCCTCATTCCTGTCCCTTCCCTAAAGGACACTCAGTCCACAGTTGATGAGGAACATGGACATCTGTTTAGGGACAGAACAACCTGATTATTTTCCCTGCTCTCTGTTACAATTTCCTTTCACTTTCCAGGCTCATACACATGTAGGACCATGCCTTCCATTGACTGATTACTGGCAGGTTTGATTATAAAAATAGCACTCTGCAATTCAACTGGGTTGCAGGCAACAATGAAGGATTTGCTGGAGATATATTCTTTCTTTGCAGTCCCATTTATCAATGTACAGTTTCTCACTTGCCATTTATCATCTGCTTTTCTGTGCTTCCCTCGACATCTGGAGGATTTGTAGTCTGCTAAGTGGAGCAAGGCCTTGTCTTGAATACCTTACCATCCCTGTCTAGGCAACATACTCCTGATTTTTCCCCAGTTTAACTTTTCTTTAAATAAACTTGACAGGTTCAATATATCCTCACTGCAAAGAATATATTGAGAAGAGTCGTAAGCAATAGAGAACATACTAAAAAGCTACAGCCCAAGGAAAAAAATAGTGAGACAGAGAGAAAGGCACATCTAATGCTTGTATGAATTTATAATAAAAAAGCAGTAGTGATAATTGCTTGTCTTTTAACTTGAGAGGACCATAAAACAGTGTGATGGAATATACAGATGAGTGCCAGGTGGAAAGCAGGTCTTCTGTTTTGCAAGTACTTTCAGGACCTAGAGATGTGGGATGTAAAGAAGCTCCTTGCTCTCATTAGTTATGAAAGAAGTAATGCGTTCTGGCATATTTGAGAATTTTACAGGATGTCTAAATATCTCACTACCTTACAGATGTTCCAGTACTGAATAGCTGAGGAATAAGGAGGATAGAAAAGAAAAAAAAAGGAAAAAAAAAAAAAGAAAAAAAAAAAGGGACAATCTGGGGGAAAAAAAGCAGCAAAACAATATTAAAGGATTAAAGGAAGTCTTTCTTAGAAATTGAGTTAATAAAACAGTTATAAATTTGGAATCACTTTGTTTTGATAGTGACCTTTCAAAGTTTTTTTTTATTTTCATTTCCAAATGTCAAAACAGGGTATTTTGACAATTCCAAACCATGATATATTTTCTTTAAAATTGAAATGTGATATTTTTCACAACTGATCCCTTTCTGCAAATGGTTTCTCTTTTGAAGCAAGTTATTATTTTTGGGGTTGAGGAGGGAAAGCAAAAGGTAAAAAATTTCTGGAAAATTATTATACTCTTTACCAGTAGTGAAGTACATGCTTGACAAAATATGGGCTACCTGACCAGTTTCAGAAAGCAAAAGTTCAGGGACCATGTGAGTTTGAGCTTCACCCGGTAGCTCAGCCTAAAGAGCACCTTTAGCAGAAAGGGCATGACGAGGCGGGAAGCGGTCGGCCCTGTGTCCGGCACCTGGGCTAGCCAACTCCCTGACCTGGCCACCAGGTGGAGGAATTATACAGAAGAAAGTGTTTTCCCTTCGCAGCAGCCACCGTGTGCATTGACACTTACCTGAACGACTTTAGCATCTTTGTCAGTAGTAAGTGTACGGAAAGCTTATAAAGTCTGATGGCTTGTCTTGGACTTGCATCATCATGGAAAGGCTATCTGGCACTGCTGGCTGAAGGGTTGGGATGTGACTTAAGAGAGGTGAGCTCACTTTAGCTGTTGCAGACTAATGTGGCATTAGGAGAACATCCTGGGACACAGTGGGATTTTGCTGTGTTGCTGGTGCCACCCCTGAGCTCATCAGGGTTTTCACAGAGTCAAGTTTACACACTGAGGAATGAGATGATGCCCTTCGAGGCAGTATGGTTCTCCTATATATCACAGCTCCTTCTTTGTTTGTTTTGCATCTCCAGACTTCATGTGATACTTGTCACAAATGTTTTCAGGCACCTCAGCCATTTATCATTGGAACACATCCCCACTGTGTATTTCTATGCCCAAAAAACATCTCACATACTGGAGTGCAACTTCAAGCTCATGGGTGGGACCTAGGTCTTACAGAGTAATTTTGCAGTTAACAGGTTTTAACTAAAACATCTGCCTTGCTTATTAGCTGCTTTCTTCTCTCAATTTCCCTATAAAAGTCAAAAGTAGATCTCAATATTTTGAGATCTATGTCCATCACTCAGACTCTCTATTTTGAGTTTTTGATGCTGACTGTCATAGCAGTATCTGATCTCATTGCTCACCAAATTAATAAAAGCCAGTGTCCCAATGGACTGGGAGGAGGAACAACATGACAGAGCAGAGTCTTAAATGTTGTCACTTATGACAACTCCATCCAAACTGATAGAAATGTCATAGTTTTCACCAGCACCCAAGACTTCCATCCTCCCAAAATGAAAGCCAACATCTGTTCACCCCATTATCATTTCTTCAGAGGGTTCATATACCTTCTGAATATACACATTATGCTAAATTTTTTATATGTATCTAAAAGTACATGGAAATTTTTTCAAAATATTCTAATGAGGCAGAAGTACTCAATTAAAAAGCAGGAAAAAAACTGTAATAGCAACAGAAAAAAACAGTGGTAGTTCAAGTAAAAGAATTTCTTGCCTTTTTAATAACACTTAACACATTTGTCAATCTCTTAAATGGAGTTTCTATTGATGGACAGTGGATTTGTCTCAAAGCAACTGGCAAGGCTGTCTTTGAAATATTGCCACTCGTGGGTTCAGATAAGAAAATTAACAAAAGACAAATAAAATAAACATAAATAGTTTTAATGGAAAGCTTTCTCTGAGCTGCTTCTGTCTTTCTTAATCAACTAAGAATAGGCTGTGATTACAGTAATCATTATGCAATTAATCACTATAATTACATTTTATTGGAATAAGAGTTTAAAAAGCAACTAACATATTTTCTGTTCTTGCTTGACTGGAAGACATTAAGTGCTTGTCAAGAAGTTACTAAAATTATGTCTTTGCAATTTTTTTCCTTTTTGTCATCTTATTATGTTATTTTTAATGTAAAAGTAACAGTGCAAGTTTATTCACATCCTATACACAGACAATATTCACACAAAACAGAGATATGCAGCTCTCCAGTGGTAATAGGATGCAATTTTTTGTATAGTTGGCATGCCACATGTTTTTTTTTTTATACAGAGTGCACATACGTATAGGTATCTTTAGTATGGTCATGATCATAGGTGGGCTTGTATCAATGAAAAATCAACAACAGTAAATTGACAATTTAGACCTACTTATCATCGTGAAATTGAAGTTTTGCTGTTCCTGGGCTTGTCTTTTTGTCACCTCAGGCTGAGAGCAGCTCTGAGCCTCTGAAGGCTGGGCTATGTGTTCATAGCTTCTCCTAAGACCAACCAGGGGACTCAGCCCTTGCAAATTCTTCTCACCTCAAGTTTCGATGTAATGAAAGCAAGGAAAGATAAGAGCCTGCTTGACAAAGGATTACAGTTTGTGAACATTTTATACATAGTTCTCTATTTCTGTATTGAGGCTGTAGTGAGAGGTGTACTGGCTGAGTTGGGCTTGTATTTGGTGTTCTTCCTTCACCTCTCCTAGGAACTACTTACAGTCCTGAAGAGACAATCTGCTACTTGTTTCCTTCCACATCTCCCACAGTCACCACAAATCTCCCAGGAAAGTCATCCAGGAACATTATCTAATCCAGCTTCAGCATTCCTACCCTACATTGTCCTAGCTCACAGCGCAGGATACTTTTACTATTTCAAATCTCTTTAATAATTTTTTTTTCTTACAGAGTCTTTGCACAGCTGTGAACAGGTACAATCCTTTTCTGTCTACTTACTCTGCTGTTTTATAACACCTCAACTCTGAACATGTCCCAGACAGCTGTGTGCCTACTGAGGAGACTGTTTTGCTCTCTTAAATACATCCAGGACAGTATAGTGTATACATGGAATTGTGTAATTAAGAAAGAAAACTTTTTCAAGGAGGCAACCAGAGAGCAGTGCATGGCTGGATCCACTGATAAACAATCTAAAACCAAACCTGCCTAGACAATGTCAAGGCTTCCAAAATGCTGAGATGTTCTCCTAAGTAAGTAATTTTATGTTTCTTTCAACAATTATCCCTTGACCCCAATTTTTGGGTCACGTGCTGCCTTACTTGGGCAGACAAGCAAGCTGTCAGGGCTGGGACTGATTTCCAACTCTGATTCCATCCAGTGATTTAAAATATGGAAGAAGTAAAGATGTAGAGAGTATTTTATGCCAACAATTTCTTATAAAAAATTTCGTCTGAAATGTTGGTGTAGAACATGGATTTAGTTACTGAGAAATTACCCTATTTGTACTCATTTTCACCCCAGACACCTTTTAGAGATGGATCAGCAGTGGCTATTTTTTGTTTCCCTGGGCAGGAGGTAGAAACACTTAAAAATGTTTATCTTCTGATGTTGGACTCTGACTACTAACAGGCAAACCCACTGAAATGACTGTTAAATGGAAATCCTTCCTCCCACATCTTTCCAAGCAACAATTTGACTGGCAGACCAAGAGAAATGCTTTTAAATGGCAGTTCCAGTCAGTGTGGGACCCTGTTGGTACCTTTCAAAGAAGGTATGAACAAACACAACTTGAGTTTGCCCTGCAGCAGAATTTTACAGGCAACTGCTGGAGCATTTGGGAAGCTAGAGGACTTAGAGCAAAGATACTTGTGCAAACATTGACACATTCTTACAGAACATTTTTATTTGAACAGATTAATATTTTCTGACCTCTGGAAAATTTATGATTCTCCTAAGGCGAGTAAAAAGGCTTTGTCTACACTAGGGTTTTAATAGACAAAAATTAACATGTCCTAATGGCCAAGCTTTTCTCTGTGGATATCTGTGATACAGTTGGTGATATAAAAGCTTTGGCTAAAGATATGTCAATAACTTCTTTCTTTTCCATCCATTAATTAAGAAGATTCTTTTCATAGAATCGTACAATTTCTTGAGTTGAATGGGACCCACAGGGATTAATGAAGTCCAACTCCTGGCCCTGCACAGGACACCCCAAGAGTCACACCATGTGCTTGACAGCATCGCTCAAATGCTTCTTGAGCTCTGTCAGGCTGGTGCTGTGACCACTGCCCTGGGGAGCCTGTTCCAGTGCTCCACTACCCTCTGGGTGAAGAACCTGTATCTTATATCCAACTTAAACCTTCTCTGACACAACTTCAAGCCATTTCCTCAGGGAATCCTGTTACAAAGTTCACTACTGAAGTGGTTGTTTGTTTTAAACAGCAAAGACAACCTAGCGATTTAGTCTCTGATAAATCACACGCACTGTGGGTTTTGAGGCTATTTTTGACCCTTTGCTTGATTCTATTAAAATAAAAATAACTTGCATTTTTTCTTTTAATCGCAAACTAAAATAAATGTCTCTGAAATGGCTACTTCTTTATCATCTGTGTTCATAAAATATTTCATGAATTCACAAAGAATTTAAAGAGTTCTAAAGCTAAATTTTTCAATAACATTTTTGGCAAGACATATGGGTCAATTTTAGCCAAGTATGATGACTAATTTCCTGCTCCAGGCTTGAGGCTGTTTCTTAAACATTTGCAAGGACACAGAGTTCCTGGGACATTAGATACGCAAAAAGCAAATGTGTCTCCATTTTGTTGTCTGCCAATTATACTGATAACTATTAAAATTAGTTAATATCTATAGGGGGGCATCTTTGATAGTCTTTGATATCAGTTTCCTTATCATGTGCAATTTCTCTTAGAAAATGAAATTTATAAGTTTAAATCCCCTCAAATTGTCACTAAACTTGTTAAAGTTTTATATAGCATTATTATTTGAGTTTTACAATCTGGGGCAGGAAGCTTTAAATTCCACATTATTGTAACTTATTTTGGGGTGAACTGAGCAAAATAGCACATACTGGTTTCACAGAAACTAATGGAAGAGCTTCCTCTTGCCTACACTAGCAACAAGCTTTTGGCACAAAGGTTTTAGGGTTTAGTGTGTCAGCACTGCCGCACAACAGCAACACAGATTTTCCCAGTTTGGGGTTTTATCATTGCCTGTCGCTGAGCCATTGCCCCCTCACCCCCAACTGCTGGGCACCTGCATCCTTACAAAGGCTGACGTGGAAAATAAATGAGCTTGCTCTGCAGCAATGGGAACAGTGTCCTATTTTCAGAGCA
Source organism: Tichodroma muraria (assembly GCA_013390105.1). Classification (NCBI taxonomy): domain Eukaryota; kingdom Metazoa; phylum Chordata; class Aves; order Passeriformes; family Sittidae; genus Tichodroma; species Tichodroma muraria. Next base: position 18,871 of record WAAG01074462.1, read on the forward strand.
AAGCAGGGAGCAGTTGCCCCCACCGCACCTCCTTCAGGAAGCCCTTTGTCACCCTGTGCTTCCTACTGAGGGTGGAAGCTGTTGCTGAAGTAAATTTAGAGTGAAAGATCACATTTTCCATTGAAAATACAGCTGATATGCCTAGCCAGCAGGGAAGTGTCAGTTCTCTCTCTCTCTTTCTGTTTTGTGTTTCACGAGACCAAAAATTTACCACTCCAATGGAGTAAAATTTGGGAATTTATCTTCATTTTGACAAAGCAAGAATGTATTTTGCCTTTGAGCCATGTAGGTGAACACCTGTTCCCTTTGAGTTTTGGCTTTGAACCAATGGGGAACTTCATAATGCTCTCAGTCAAAAAGCATCCAGTTCCACCTGGCTTGGACATAAAACCCAGAAGCCTGTCTCGGGTTAAGCTAAAAGAGATTTAATTGAAATGTTTGAAGGCTTTGTTTTCCTTTTGGTGAGTTTGGGTTGAGTGGTAACAGAACCCAGTCCCATTAAGTTTGCATGACTTCTGGCTGCCTTAGGGGGATTTTTCAAAAGTGAAGTAATAATACTTTTATGATCTCTAATATATCTTAAAAAAAAAAAA
>WAAG01074468.1:0-69901 GCA_013390105.1 Tichodroma muraria
GACAGTGCTGCTCTGGGCTGGTCCCCAGCAGCTTCACCAGCATCAAGATCCATTTCTTGGACCTTGCAACCCCAAATCTGCCTCGTCCTGCTCCTGCTGTGCAGTGCCCTCCTGCTTTAGGGCAGGTGTAGCCAGTCTGTCCTGCTCCCTTGTTGTCCCTTTTATCCATGTTGGTGTCCAAGCTGTGCTGGCAGTGAAAGTGACTCCCACGAAGGAGACACAGCTGCCCCGGGAGCTGTGGCTGCTCCTCTGCCTCACAATCAGCAGGAGGGCACAGAAATGAACAGCTCTGCATGGGATGCTCCAGCTGAGCCCGGAGCTGGTCCCACAGCAGCTCTCGGCTTGGTGTGCTGGTGACAGCTCATTTTCAGGAGCATATTTCCATGGCTCAGGAGCTGCCTCCTTGCAGCTGCCTCACTTGGTGTCCCAGGGACTTGTAGCAGATTTGTGCCACGCTGGTGCCTGTCTCTGCAGTTCCTTGGAGGGACAGCTCCTGCCGGAGAGAGCCGAGCCCACTGCATCTCCCTGCTCTACTCCTCTCCTGCTGAACCTGCCTTTTACTCCATTCATAAAATTCCTACAGCACTAATTCCATTCAGACACTTTGCCCATCTCCAGACAGAGCTAGAAGAGGAAAATTAAGCCAAAAGGGGAGCCCTTGCATCATTTTAAAGTTCCCATCGTTGCTGCTCTCATACACAAGCACACACTCACACACATGCACGCACAATAGAGAGCTTGTTATTCCAAGCAGCCATTCAAACATCTTACGGTCCAGGCGATTTTCCCAGCCAATCTTGTCTTTCTCTCTACGATATCATCCCACAGGAGTACCATGCATATTTACAGCTGTAAACAGAAATGAATTTCTCCTGCTCAAACCTTGATTTTAAATCCGGCAGATGAAGTTTCCGACAAGAATGAAAATTTTAAAAAAAAAAATCTATCTGGTGGTATTAAAGCTGAAACTTAAAGAAAGAAAAAGAGGGGAAAAATAGAAAGAAGAGAATCCTTCTCCATGGGCAGAGAGTGAGAGATCCCGGTGCTCCGTCGCATCTGGAGCGGCAGGGGCAGGAAGGGAGAGCGCTGCCAAGCCAAGTATGTTTGAAATCTGGGCGCTCTTAATACTCACATTCCCCTCCCTCCACTCGTGCCGGCTATTTTTGCTCCCCGGTGACGTTAGGCATAGCGTGGCTTTGACTGCAGCCAGCGAAGAGCCTGTTTAAAGAAGCAGGGTTTGATAACCATGGCTTGTTCAGCCGCCTCCCCCTGCCCTGCAGGATGCGAGAGGCTCAGGTTGTTTCATCCCAGGACCGGTGAAAGGCAAAGCACCCTCCGTACACCTCACGGGAGAGGGCGGATTCCTGAATTCTTGATGCTGCCTGGGCAAAGGCAGCACGGCTGGGGAAGGAAAGTGGGCCAGGGAGGGTTAAAATCCTGCAGGAGGGTGACATTCCTGCGGGAGGGTGGGCTGCCCAGGGAAACAGCAGAGCTCCTGGATTTGGAGATCAATTCCAAAGTGAAGCCGAAGTTTATTCGGGTTGGATGGCGTATTAACAGATGAATCTGTGCAGTGGGATCACACACCACAGCATCTGAGACATTTCAGGCTGGCAGAAACAAAATATTACCTGAGCTGTTTGGGGGTTGGGTGGTTCCCTCTCCCGGGGATACTCAAATAGAAGCGAGATCGACCCAGCACCTTGAAACAGCCGTGTTAGGATGGGGCTGGTGCTGGGAAATGCTGAAGCTAAACTCTGGATTGTTTTGTGAGCAGCTGAACGTTGTGCTGGTTGCTTGCACACAAAGGGATTGCTTTTGCTCCCGGTTTCCCGCTTTGTCTCTGCGGACGGCAGGGAATCGCCCCTGGCTCGTGCCAGGGCGAAGTGAGGAGCACCCAGCTCTCCAGGTGTCTCCCGCAGGACACAGGTGTGTGGGAGATGCCTGGCAGGCCCATTGCCTACTTCACTGGCTCGCACTGGGCACCCACAGTGGGCAGGTGATGCTTCCCAGCACTGGGCTCTTGGGAGAAACCAGCACCTGGCACACCCAGCCTGCAGCGCTGCTCCTGAGTGCTGTTCCCTCCTCTGCCTCTTTCCCTGGACGCTCATATCGCTGCTTCCGTGTTCTCAACCTTCTGCACTCTGCGTGCCCATCTTGTGTCTAAGGCCTTGTCCTCCTGCAGAGGGAGCCCAGTTTGGCTGTGGTGGCACCTGGACAGCTTGGTGAGCTCCAGCTGTCCCCACACTGGGGCAGCTGGTGGGCAAAGCAGGGCCCCGCTCAGGGACAGGCTTTTGAGTGGGGTGAGGGCTTGGCTTAAGAGCAAATCTATGTGGAAGCTGGATTTTACGGTAAAAATAGATCTTACGTTAGCAGCTCTAACAGGGGCTGGCTGAGAAACCCCAGCCCCAACACTCAAAGGCACATGTTTTGCTCTGACTTTGCACTTTGTGTTTGGCCCCTAGGAATCTTTGGAGAAGCGTGGGATGGGAGCTGCTTCTCAGGCTGTCTTCTGAGGAAGATCCAACTTCACATTGCCTGTGTGACTCCAGGGAGCAGGAAGAGTCTCTGGGTGAGCACTGAGAGTGAAGCCATTGGCAAAATGCTTTATTTGTGAGTTTATTTATTTTGGAGTGAGAAGGTCACTGATGTGGCAGTGTCCTCCTCTCAGGAAGAGCAGGGACAACCTACTGCTGTCTTTGAATCCCTTTCCTACTGCCTGCAGGTGGCCCAAAGGGCTGGAGAGTGCAGGGATGCTGATGGGGACATGGGTGCCTCTGCTCAGCACCTCCAGCACGTTGTAGGGTGTCTGTCCAAGACGCTGGAACTGCCACACTCCTGCCACTCATCTGTCCCCAAAGGGCCACTCGTGCTGGTGTTGACCCATCCCAGGGAAAGGAAGGAGTAGTGGGATGAAGGAAAGGTAATCCATCTGGGTAATCCATCAGTTTTCCAGGCCTGTGGATCCCAACTTGGTACTTCCTTTTGTGGCACTTAAATCTTTTGAGAAACATTTAACTGGTGATTTCATTTATCAGGAAGTCTCAGTGCCCACGGGGCTGCCATTAGGGGAAGCTGGGCTCCCACATGTCTGTGTCCTGCTGCAGTCATTAGAGGAGAAGTGCTGGGAGCAGTGTGGGCAGTGTCAGCTTCACAGCCCTGGCTCAAAAGGGCTGTTGGTGGCTGTAGTTTTGTTCCTTCTCTTCCCCTTATTTCCTCATCTTTAAAGCAGGGATCACTGTACCCCCTCGTCTCCCAGTGCTCTGAGTTCCAGGGGTTTTAACATTTGTCTGATGCTGTCAGAGCTACAGTCAGGGGTGGCAGCCCCTGTGGTCTCGTGCAAGATAAGGAGCTGCACAGTCAGTCCTGGGTGGAGATAGGAGTCCTCTAAAATATGAAACAGGTCTGTTTAGTCATTCAGACAGCATCCACTGCTACAGGGCTGGAGTTCTGCATAGGAGCCTTCTGAAGTTACTGCACAGGCAATAACCATAATTATTCAATTAAATACTGGACAAAAGAGACTCTTTCTCCCCTTTGATGTGAGGATTTATGCCAGTGCTATGTGAATTTGTGTTTGGTTACTCATTCAAATCTCATGGAAACAGTGAAATTCCTAGTGTGTCTTGAGCTGAGCTGTGCCCTCCCAGCTGTGCCCCCACCAGCTGTCTGCTGCCTTTGCAGGTCTCTACAGGGCCCTGTGGCATATTCCACTTTTGCTGGGGCAGTTTTGAGTCCAAATTTGCCAGCAGCCAAGGGCTTCTTTTTGCTCCAAGCTGAACATATAAGTTTGTCTAGGTATCACATTTTAAAAATCTAATAAGGGCTGCTCCTTCCTTCTATGAAAAAATCTGTACAAATGTAACCAATATTGATAAAAGAAAAGAATCTCATGAATGTGTCTGCATTCTTGGTCTGGGTCAGGTCTAGAAACATGTGCAGGCTGAGGATAAGATGTGATTCCTGTTTGCCTGGCTTGGTTTACTCAACTCCAGATCGTGTAACGCACACGAGTAGCCACTGTACAACATCCATCTTTGCAGTGTCCACTGCCAGTGTTCTCATGGTCACACAGAAATTCCAATTAGCTCTTCAGAATCTGCCCTGACTTTGGGATCAACCCAGAGGAAAGCAAGGATTTGCAGCGTCGTGCTGAGCTCAAGTCCTCCTGAAGCTCTGCTGGTGGCCAGGAACACACAGGGATGGCAGCAGCTCCTGAAGAAGAGCATTGGGGAGACCTGGCAGTCCCCTGGTCATCTCTTCTTCCAAGCAAAGTTGCATTTAAATCCCTCTCTTCCAACACTCATGGTCTTGGACACGTGCAAATGTGATACTTAAATTCCCAGCTGGTCCCCAGTTGTTTTCTCCACTCTTCCCACTGTCTGTCCCCAACGGTGGAAGAGCCACCCAAACTCAGCCAACGCATTTGGAGACTTCACTGAGGTTTTTTGAATTTTGGTCTTCTTTCTTCCTGGTTTTTTTTGTTTGTTTGTTTGTTTGTTTTTGTTGTTGTTGTTTTGTAATGCGAGACTCCAGTTGTCCTTCTGGAGTCAGTATGGCTTTACACTTGGCTGCTTTGTGTGGAAGTGAGAGTCCAGGGGCTGGAATCTCCAATTTGCTTTCCCTCATCCAGGATCCCTTACACAGACCTGGGAATTATAGCTGCTCTGCTTTCCCCCTGCACAGTGGAAATCCCACAGACAATGCAAGGGGTGGTGCTGAAATAGGTTGGAGAGGGACAGTCCCAGGTTGTTGATCACCATGTCTGTGGTTTTCTTGGTCCAAGCTCTGCCACTCTTTAGGGCAAGGGAAGCAACCCAGATATTCCCACCTTGCTATTACAGGGATGCTCTGAAGAATCCCACAGATCATCTGTGCTCTTACAAAAATCACAATTTTTGGACCCTGTGAGATCCAAATCTTGCTGTAGGATGCTGGGAGGTGCTTTGGGGTCCGTATAGGGACTGTGGTGAGGCACAGGGGGCCAAACTGCACCCCAGACTGATGCGGTCAGGGGCTGGTCCCCACCATGTGGGTGGGGCTCCCTTTGAGGCTGAGGACCCTGCATTCCCAGGGAGGTGTGTGTTGGGGACTCATTCCATGCCCATCAGGGATGGGGTGAGTTGGGATGAGCAGGGGCACTTTATGAGGTGATGGTGGGACAGGGAGCAGCAAGGCTGAGCTGCCTCAGAGCTCCCCGAGGCCCAGCAGGGCGTGGGGAGGGACCACGGCTCATTCCTGGGGAGGGCAGGCGCAGGGGCAGCTCAGGGAACTGCTGCCCTGGTTGTCCCCTCTGCCCTGACTGTCCCATCCCACCCAGAGCACTCCAGGCTGTGGTTAGGCCGGATACTCTTGGCAGACACACCGTGTTAGGAGTGGATGTGATTCCATCTCCCCAGCTGATCTGCCTGCAGCCCCGAGCTCTGCACAGCTCACAGGATGGCATTTGTTTCCCTGTGTGACGTGCATGAGTGGGCTCACTTGGCCCCGTTTGGGCAGCCTCAACATTTGCAGATGGGTCTGAGTCTCTGCAGATCTCCTGGTGCCAGCCTTGGGGCCAGGAGCACTTCCAGTGCTGTCAGGGACTCCAGGAAACTCCAGAAACTTTCCCCCAAACTGATTACATTTCTATGCAAACTTTAAAATTCCTTTATTCTGCTCTTTTTTTTTAATCTTCTGACCAATCTCTCAGGTCTTCCTCCACCAGTAAAAATTCTCACACGACTGCTCAAGTCCTGGATGTGAAATTTCAGGAAAAGACCTGAAAGCATCCAGGAGCTGCCGAGGAGAAGTTTCCCTCACTTCTTCTCCACTGCTGTAGGGTTTTTCTTTGGGGTGCAGAAAACTGCAGAGGCCAGAGACAAGGATGCTGAAATCTTTGCTAATGAGCCTTATAATGAGTTTTAGACAAACGAATATAGAGAACCATGGCAGCAGTGAGTGCTTTTGTATCTCCCAGCAGTGATTAATACATCTGCTTGTGGATTTGTCACAGTCAAACGTGTCCCCAGCCAGGTGCTGTTGTCTGTGGTGGCACAGTGGGTCCTGCCCGTGATGACTGTGCTGTCATGAGCCTGGCTCAGCCTCAGGTGGTTTTAGGAGAGATTTGAGCAGGGCTAAAGCTCTTTGGGCAATGCTTATAGCTGGGTGCTGCTAATTCACATACACTGGGGGCTTTCTGGCAGCCTTTTCCATCCCACAGTGTGGCCAGCATGGCACAGCTGCCTCCTTAAACTTTAAATCAAGCCATCCTGCCAGGTACTCCGTGATTTTGTGGAGACAGTTGCTCTCTCAGTCTGCACAGCCCCATTTACACTTTTATTTGCAAGGTCTGAGATGTGCTATTTGATCTTCTTCATCCTTTGGCCTCTTCACCTTCTCTTCAGCTCCTGGAAGAGCTGCAATAAGTAAAATCATCAGGGGGAAAGCAGGCAAGCTGTGGGAGGCAGAAGAGGTCATTGCTTCCCTCCAAATGCTGAGAAATCTTCCCTCTCACAAATGTCTGTTGGGGAACCTCTTCAGGGACAGGATTTGGCCTGAGTAATATGTCATATTTTCCTCTCTGCCAGTTAAAACCTGATCATCTCTTTGTCAACAGCTTTTGAGTGCCGGGGTAAATGTCACAGACAGATGTAACTGAATTCTCTTTATTGCAAAGCATGCGAGATCAACAACAACAACAACAAAAATTCCAGTAGAATTCTCCTGGAAATCTATCAAATCATCATCAGGAAGGCCGTGGGGAGTATAGACAAACTGAGACACACCTTCCATGGGCCAGAAGCTGTTGCTAGATTAGACACAAAAGCCTCTGTGCCATTATTTTCTATCCCAGATACCCTGTGCAGCACCTCTGTGCTCTGCTCTGCCTGGTGCTGATCACACCATTCCTTTGCAGTTTGGTTCCATGTCCCCAGCCTCTCCTCCTCTGTTCAGCTGAACAGCTGCCCTGTTCCCTCCTGGGACACTGTTCTGTATTTCTCAGCCTGTATTCCTCATAGCTGGGAATTAGAAGATTTAGGAAAGTGCTCTGGGGCCAGAAGACTGCTAGGAAAAAGTCAGGCCCCATTATTTCCAGATAAAGCTCCTGCTGCTGATCCCAGGTGTTTTCCCAGCATGGAGGGCAGCACACATCCTCAGCCTGGCAGCAAAGATTTCTGCTGGAGCTCTCAAAACCCTCTCACAGGAGGCAAGAGATGAAGTGTGAGAAGTTGTCTGGCAGTGCATAAAGAGCAGCAAATGTCACTGCACTGAGTTCGTGCCACTGTGGACTCGAGGGCGGCATTTGCCATCCTGCACACAGTGGGGTAGAGCTGGGAGGAGCTGGGGATGGGGACAGCTGGTGCTGGGGTGGGTCACCTCTCTGCAGCAGAAGATGTAAACTCCTTCCTCTCCTCAAAATCCAGCAGCTGAATCTCTCCTCAGGGATTTGTGCATGAACCTCCTGCGCCCTGTGCACTGCTGTGAGCTCCCTGCCGAGGCAGGTGGGAACAGCTCTGTGCAGGGGCCTTGGAAAAGAAAGACCTGGGGCTAAAAGCACTGCCAAAAATTACAGGTGCTAGTTCAAAGACTTAAAAGTATGTGCCAGTTTTTAAATAAAGCATTTTGCCCTCCATGGGTTGCTTCCCGGGATGAAGAACAGGGAGCAGGTGCCTCCTCTGTGCCAGTCAAACAGTTCCTCTCTGCAGGGATATCTGTGTCACCAGCACAAGGTCTGGGCAGCAGCAAAGGAGCCTGCAGGGCACAGGGGAGGTGGCTGTGTGGTGTTTGTTCCTCTGTTGGCACTTTTGATGTAGGAACAGGCTGGAGGATGTTGGATGAATTGAGCAGTGGATGTGGCACTCCACCTGTGCCACACTCTCTTGTGGTCCCTTCTTTCATTTCCCTTCTCTCAGGGTGTGCAGCCCTGCCCACTGTCCCTTCCCAGCAGTGTTTGCCCCTGCATTTTGAAAACCCTCCTTCAGAGGGAAGTGGCTGCTGGCATTTTGTGTCAGAGGGAAATTCCTCTGGAAATGGCTCTAATGTAGAATAAGTGGCTTAATTCCCCGGTCAAAAGCAGCAGGAGGACTGAGCAGGTGCCTGGTTCCACAGTTGGAAAGCGTGTTTGATTGTCTCAAAATGCTTTTCTTTGCCTTGGTTTGGTCCAAAGTAATACTTTGCTTGATGGAGTAATACATTGAAGTAATACTTTGCTTTTTTGTTTCCAGGTGCTGCTCCACTCAGTGGAAAGGGGCTGCTGCAGCAGCAGATGGGGGGGCTGAGGGTGGGGTTGGTGTTGCTGAGGGCTCAGCCCAGCACTGGTGTGAGAAGGGCGTGCAGACACACCCATGAATTTGCAGCCCAGGCAATGCCCTTCTGCCCCTGTTAGACTGACTCAGTTTATTTTGAGTTTGCACCACTGTGGTGGCCGAGGCTCACCACGGGAAATGCCCAACCTGCCCCAGCTGTGCTGCTCCCTCCCTGCCTCCCTTCCTGCTCTCATCCATGCTGAGCTGTCTGACAGTGCCCTCTTGGCACCCTGAGATCATTTCCCTCTTATTCCTCAAGCACTTGGCACCGTTCAAAGCTCCTCTCACCTCACTCCGTATGTGGACACAGCACCTTGCCTGGGTTGGACTCATTGCAAATATTTTACTCTCTCTGCTGATTTCCCAGCCATGGCACAGAAAAAACTTGTGGTACAGACATTGTGTCACCACAAAGACATTGCATGAAAGTAACACGAAGCTGCAGCACAAAATACCCTGGTGGTACATTTTTGTTGTACCAGTGCTGCACAACTGGAGGTCTTTAAATTTAAAGCAGACTGTTCCCAGTAGGAAGAGCCTTTGCAGTGTGCCATGGCCTTTGGGTGCTTCATATGGCTGAAAATGGGGAGGGGTTTGGGGTTTGGGAGGGGTCTCAAAGCTGTTTTTTTGGTGACACAAAGGGAACAGCATCCCTCATTTTACAGACTGGTCAAAATGTACAAACACCAGTATTAATGAAAAAACACACCAAAAAAAGCCAACAACAACAACAAAACACTCAGTGCAGAAGTCAGCTGTAGTTTGAAATTCTCTTCTGTGTCTCCAGACCCTGATCACGTCACCTCTCCATTCCCTTCAGGGTGCTGTGGGAAGCAGATTTTGCCCCCATGATTGAGCTGTTGTCTCTGGAAGTGGCTGCTTCAGCTGTACTGGCTCTCTGCTCTTTAATCCTCCCGTTTTGCAGCCTGTCTCATGCTGCAGCACCCCAGGGCTGTGCAGGTGAAGAGATTCAGGTGAAACGAAGTGCATCGTTTCGCATGCTCACTCACCACGGCTGTGCTCAAAGCCACCCCGACCGCCTTGCAGGCTGCTCCATGTGCAAACAGGGAGGGAATATTGCCTCTGAAGCATGTGCTTGGAACAGCAGAGAGGTTTCCCATGCATCTTCTGGGCTCAGAGCACTTCAGGCTGGGCTGGTCCCCTCCTGAGCCCCTGGCAGAGGGGAACCTGTTCCATCCCTGCTACCCAAATATCCACAGTTCCTTGCTAGCCCGTACCCTGGCTATTCCCATGATGCCAGCACTGCTTTTAGCAGGGCTGAGAAGCCAGCACTTTCTTTAACCAGGGTTTTTGGAATAAGGTGATTCTCCAGGCTGGGGCACTGAAGGTGACAACCACAGCCGGGCTCAGGGGCTGGGGCTGGCAGGGTGCCTTGAGGCACTTCCCACTTTGCAAGTTTGCTGTGTTCAGTGCAAATGAGAGAGGCTGGGCACCTGCTGCATGGGAGAAGGGTTGTTGAGAGCCTTTAAACACCTCCAGTGTTAAGTGCAAGGAAAACATTCGAGGATTTTCGTGGCTTGAAGCTCCTTTTGCCAGCCTGCATTAGCAGTGCGTGACTCAGTTTGGTAATGACTGCAATTAGATATCCCACAAATTTTTGCAAAGAGGCTCTGGGTGACCTGTGCTGACCTTGGCTGAGTTCCTGCCCCCTTGGGACATTATCCAAGTGATGGTCCAGGACTCTGTGCCAGTGCAACATCTGGATGTGCCTCCTCACAGCACAGCGAACAGAAACCTCTCGGTCGTGCATGGAAAGCAGTGGGAGCTGACAGAACTTCACTGGGGCAGAAGAGAAGGGCAGACTTTTGCCTTTGCTACCTGTGCCACCTCTGCCCAGCAGTTTGAAGCATTTTCCCTTCGAACTTTCATTGTCACACCTTCCCACGAGCTGCTCCTGGCATGGCTGTGCCTTGGCAGCCCCACAGCCATTCCCAGGGCAAAGTGCAGGGACCCACCTGGCTGTTTCATGGCTTTGTGATCAAGTTGATTACATTGCAAGGGCTTGTCATGGCCGTTGTAAGCACGTTAATTACATTGCAAGGGCTTGTCATGGTCTGTGTGAGCACGGAGCAGCATTTGCTGCTGGAGCCCTGCTGTGAGTGCAGCCCTAGCTGGGAGACTCAGACATTATCAGGATCAAGAAACAAACAAGTTTAATATCTCAGTTGGAGTTTACTCTCCAAAATCTCCCTGCATCACCAGCAGACTTTGTCATTTCCCCCTTCAATCCTTTCTCCCCTGCTCACATAGAAAGGTGCTGGATGGTTGGACACCACAGGTGATTGTCTCCTCTGAAAATTGGCCATTTACCCCCACACTTTGTTTCTTAACTTTTAACCAATTACATATTTGTCTGATGACCTCTGCTCTTGGCTTGTGGAAGATTAGCTGTTGGAGGACCTTGCTGACTGCTTTCTGATAATCCAAACAAACTGCTGGAATTTTATTTCTATACCCTCATGGGCTCTCTGAGAGAGCTCCAATCTATTCCTGAGGCAGAGCTTCTCTTTCAAGAACCAGAGCTGCCTTTCCCCCGCTCTGCTTATTCAAGCGCCTGTTCACTCTCTTTACTCCAGTTTCGCTTAATTCACTGTCCTTACTCCTCCATAGTCTCTCTATTCATCACTCAAAGAAAACTTCTTTGGAAAACTGGCATCACATTCACCACTTTCTAGTTACTCACAGAACTTGAAGCAAGAAGCAACACTCCAGAGTTAAAGCTGAAGCTGTTTCATCCCTGGGCTGCTTCATAGCTTTTAGGTGAATACAGTTCTGGCATCCTTGAAATAAGCTTATACAGCAGGGGAGATCGTAGTCAGGTGTATTTATTTTATTTCATTGATTTTCTGGCTTTTAACTCACTGTATAAAAAGAAATCTATATTTTGAGGCATGTGGTGCTTACACTGAGTTAAGAATACTTGGACTGAAAATGTTGCTTTTAAAAAAACATTTGAAGATATCAAGTCGACTTCTGACCCCAGGTCCTTTCAGAAGTGATAAGGAAGCTGTTAAATGCACCTGAGAACATCCTTTGACTTCTGCAGCCCTTAACACATAACCCCTGGTGTTTTCTGGAGGGATTTAGAAAGAAAAAGAGCAATGAACAGGAAGAAAAATAACAATAAAATTCATCTTTCTGTGGTACGGAACAAATCCTTCCGTGCAAGGGCTGCTTTTACCCAGACTCTCACTGTTTCAGGCAGCCTTCACAGCTCCTTCTGATCATAGATCTTGTCGGGAATCTGGGTGTTCCAGTGTTTTTACACATCCCTAGAGGCATTTTCTGTCGATTTTGCACACGTGAGTCTGGAAAATAAGTCCCCATGGCGTATGTTTATGCAAACTGGTGTGTTTAAGCTGAGGGAGCTTGGGGAGCTGTTTGCTCAGACCTAAGGGCATCCAGTGTCCCTCTGGGGTGGTCAAGGAGCCCCTTCTCCCCTGTTTAGCAGCATGCAGCTGGATGGGAGGCAGGTGTCTGCAGCTCCAGCCTGGTGCTCCAGCAGATCCCTGTGCTGGGAAATCCTTTCTCCCTTGTGTCCCTGCAGGGAAGTTCAGTTTTGCACCAAGAAGCAATCCTCTTTTTCCTTGCACACTCTCTACCTGTTTCCAGGTGATTATGTGCAGCCTTCTGAATGCTGAAGTGCTTCAGCCTCTCCCTTCTGAGTCATCTTTCTGCTTTAGATTTTCTGCATTTGTCATTTCTGCTCATCAGTATTTTCTCATTCTCTTCTTTCCAGGGTAAGATAAAGTTGACCTCATGGTTTTTATTTTTCTTTTGATCCATCTCATATAAAAGTTCAACCCTTCATCTCCTGCTGCCTTTGCTCAGACTGTGACAAAGCAGATCAAAATGCAGGGGATGCTGGTTCTGTCAGAGGTGCCTGGATTTGGGATTTAAAGCTGGCAGGTTGTCCATGCCCTTGGTCTGACAGCAAACCTGCCGTGCCTCTGCTGGCTCAGCTCCCTCCACATCTGGGAGATGCCAGGATGGGGAAGGCTCCTGTGACTCCTCTGGAGTGGGGTGGGTGAAAGAGCCTGGTGAAAACCCATCCCTTCCCAAACTGGAGCTGATGCTCTCCCCTGCTTCCAGCCAGATGAGGCTGGAACAAGAGATGTGCACACACTTGTGTCCCTTCCCCACAAGAGCATCCTGTGTGAATAGTTTGCCAAAGGAACAGGTAAAGTTCACTCTTGGAGCCTTTCTCAAGAGGTGCACTGGACGTTCCCTGGAGCTGTAACTCACTGCTGAACAACACAGACCTTTTCCATCAGGATGATTTCTCAAGACTTTAAAACATATAGTGGGAAAAGCCTAAGGAAATTTTCTCCCATTCTGACAAGAGCTCCTCCCTTCTCTCTCCAAACTGGCAGCATGTGGTGCAAAAATATCCCAGCTCTCACTGGTCAGCACTCCTTGACAAAGCTTCTTGTCAGGACACTTGATGAGTTTTGACGTGGTTTCTGCTGGTGCGTGCCAGCACCTGGCAGGCAGCATCTCTCAAACTCTCTCATCTTTATTCCTCTTTTCTCTCCCTTGTGTCAGATTCCCACCTCACCTGTTTATCTCTCGTCTTGCACAGCCCTTGCCTTGTGCCAAATTTCTCCATCTCCGTCACCGCTCCCTTTTCTCCCTGTGCTCCTGGTGAGCAAACCCCAAATGTACTCTTGTGGGTGGGTATTCAGTAACTGTGCAGCACACACAGTCTCTGAGCCTCCCAGGCCATCCTTTGTGTGCATTTTTGGGCAGCTTTCTGTGGTTTTGTGGATTGCTTTCAGTGCCTTGGAGTGGCTACCTAGAACAGAGGCTAGACAAGATTAAGAGAATAAGAGTAGGTATTTATTGAAGGCCTTCAACAGATACACCNTCTATTTACATATCAGGGGTTGATTGTCCAATTACAGCTTCAGGTAATGGAGTCATATTCCCCCGGTTTGCTCCTCCCCCCAATTAACTTTTGTTTATATTTTTCAGAGCCTGAGGCTGTAGGGTGCCCTTGGATCTCAGACCTGGAAAGATTGCTTTGTCTGACCAAAACAGTAACTAACGCTCTGTATGGAGATTAGAGTTATGCACTAAATATAGGATTTGAGAAATATAAAGGCTAAAATCTTAAGGCATCACTTTGAGACTTAACCTTGCCAAGAGCTGCTGTTCCCAACCTGGGCTGATCTAATGGTCCCCGTGTCTGTGACATCTCAGGTAGCAGCTAAAGTCTGGTGACTTGGTAGATGGGAAGTAGGATTGAATGACTTGTGGGAGAGCATGGGAAAAGAAGGGAGTGAAGAGGAACCATGAAGTTATGCCATGAGGAATGACAGGGGAAGGAGAAAATCTGGTGGGTCCTTCTTTGGGTTGCTCCAGTTCAGAGAGCTGCTCAAGTGTCTACTGGCTTCACTAAAGGTTACTCAAGTTGCTCAAATGTTTATTGGTGTCTTTAAAGGTCACTAAAGCCCATCTAGACCTTGGTGAAACCTTGAAATGTTCTGCTCCCGCACCTGAGGATAAGTTGGACAGACAGGTTTAGTGCATGGGGAGCCTGGAGCCTGGTGCTGGGGTTACACAGCCCCTCCTCGTGCTTCCAGCTCGAGGGGAGGAGAAGAGACCCTTGCCTGAACCAGCTGGGCCAGTTAGTGTCTGTCCTGGGCTGTTCCTGCAGGGGGGATGGAAGGGAGGGAAATTCTGTGCTGTTTCTCACAGAAGTGTCTGTGGGATGCACCCCTGCCCTTGGCGTGGCTGCGGGGCGTGGGGAGCAGCAGCAGGGAGCTCCCAGCTGTGTCTGACTGTGCCGGGCTCCAGCCCCCGAGGCAGGGCAGGCACAGCAGCGCTGTGTGGTGCCAATTAGCCCTGCAGCTCCCTACAGCTGCTTCATTTGGGTGCAGGCCTGTGCTAATGTCATTATGCTGCTTCTGGTCCCCAGGCTGCGCTCGCTCGGAGTGGCATCGCAGCCGTTCCTGCATTGAGCAGGGAGGAGTCTGGGGGCTTCATGTACAGAAATCAGAGGGGAACTGCAGGAGGGGGGAGATGGAAAGGAAAGGACCCCTTGGAGCAGTGCCTTGAGATGAGGAGTGGCTGGGTTTGATGCTCTGTGTGTGGTTTGTGTGGAGAGATGAAGCATCATTGAGCAGATGTGTCCCAGCACTGCCCTGGAGCTGCTCAGAACACGGTGCTGTGCTGCTGGGATGGGCAGGCTTCCCGTGGAGGCAAAAGCAGAAGGCTGGACAATGTGATACCTTGGCAGTAACAGCTTGTGCACTGTAAATTAGGAGCTGGCCTGTCCCTTTATCCCACAGCTCGGTGTTGCTCCACTCTGGTGGTATCAGCCCAAGCTCCCAGCTGTGGGAAGCATAACTTGTCCAAATCCTCCTGCCACTTCTCCTTTGGCCATGCCGTGGCAGTGACAGCTGTGCTGACACCCTGTTCTCCCTTTGCTCAGGTTAATGAGTCCAGGTTTCAGCCCTGGATGCACTGAACAACAGAATAACCACAGGCTAATTCTCTGCAGAGTGTTCTCTTGCAATTATTTATAGATGAGGAGTAACACACTGTCCATGAGTGAAACGTGTGGACACTTGGCTGTCAGCA
The DNA here is from genome assembly GCA_013390105.1 of Tichodroma muraria. Lineage (NCBI taxonomy): Eukaryota > Metazoa > Chordata > Aves > Passeriformes > Sittidae > Tichodroma > Tichodroma muraria. Next base: position 14,895 of record WAAG01074468.1, read on the forward strand.
TGTCATGCAACTTCTGTCTGGCAGCAGCCTGTACTCAGGTATTTCTTTTTTCCATCTCCTCTTTCCAGTAAAGTTAGGTAAAAAATCCAAAAACCAAAAAATGATGAGCTGGAAATGTAGCTAATAAGACTGGCTACAGAAAGCCAAGCCCTTGTCCCACTGGTATTGACTTACCAACCCACAGCTACCTGTGCTGTTGATGTTCCCTCAGCCTGAAATCCTTCCTGTGGTTACACTGAAATCCCTTCAGCAGAGCAGTCCACACATCTCAGCTTGTCTTCTTGCTGTAATTCCTGCCTAAAGATGATGTAAAGATGACACAAGTGTCCTGTTGAAATGCTGATTTCCAGCCCTGAGGTTTCACAGCTCGGAGCTCTCCTGCGGAGTTAATCAGTAATTCATACACCTCCTCCCAAATCCCAGCCTTCTCCAAAGCCTCTTAAACCACAGATGAGTAATGTTAGAGAAAAGAGACTTCTGTAATTAAAAAATGTGCTTCCGCTGGTATTTTCCATAAATGAATATTTCCAAATATTCATTGAGACAAGAATTTTTAAAAGATTTTTTTCTTATTGCTTCACCTCAAACCTAATGGCATTAGCATTTAGCAAAATGCTGTGATTCTGTTGAGAAGAAAACATTTCATTTCAAACTTTCTCATCCAGGGCTCCCTAATGTCTCATTTTCCAGCTCACGAGAGACCTCAGAATTCCAGCTTTACATTCTTGTTTGGAATTGAAAGTAACTTCAAGTGTCTAAACTCCTGGCTTAAATTCCTTTTTGAGGATAAGTGATGATTTTCCTTGTAAAAGTTTTCTATTCTCTTTTCTGCTTGATTTTTACTGGTGAGTGTGTACAGGCACTTTCCTAACCTAAAGAAAATCAGCATCTACAAGAAAATTAATGCTCTTCCTTTCACCCCGTGAAGCTTTAATTTCACCCAGCACCAGCTTCTGCCTCGTGCTTCCCAGTGGGAATTGTGTTGGCGAGGCTCATGGTTTTCTCAGCATTATCTCTAACCAGGGAAACAACCCCATAAAAACAAATTGGTTTGTCTAATAGCCTCAATCATATTTTAATATGTAGAGAGTCAAATACAAATGCTGTCAAACACAGCTTTTCTCTTCCCCCTGCACCTGGAGCCTGGCTGATCAATGGTACCTGAAATGCTGGAAAATACCTGTAGTCTGCAGTCAGAGCCTGTCTGTGGCAGCACTGACAGCAATCCAGTCTCCTGATATTGAATTCAGATCTTCAGGATCCCTTTTCCCATCAGGAATTCTCTCTTCCCAGCTCTCAGTGTGTACAGAGTCCAATTCCTGGAGGCATCACCTGCCCGGTAAAGCAAATTGGCACTCAGGGACCCCACTTCTGGGAACAGCTCCCGGAACCCAGGTGCCCTGAGCCTCTGGTTTGCTCTGTGTATCTGTTGGGTGATTTTTTTCTGGCAGTTGGATGGGCTCTCTGCCCACTCTGCTGTGTTGGGCTGGGCTCTGTCCAGTTACTTTTCTCTTTGAAGGAGAGATGAGACTGTGACAGATTGAGATTTTGTATGGCTCCTGTGAGGAAAACATCTCTGCACTGATCCATATCCAAGGGAACGTGGAGAGATGGCAAAAGTTTATGCTCTCCAGGCTCCTACTAGCAGAGAAAGAAAAATAATGGGACTTAAAAGTTCTCCCGCTATAATTTTCTGCTTTAGGGAATTCACAGCTGTTGGACCTTGCTGTTGCTCAGAGCAGTTAATGAAGAATTGTTGTCTGACGAAAGACAGAAGACCTTCTGGGTTGCTCAAGTTCCCCAGATCCTGTCTCTGTGTCAGTGTTTTGGAAACTGCAACTGCTTTGAACAGCCAGGAATTTATCTGTGCTCGCACTCTGAGGGTGAAGCATTCTGTCCTTCCCTTCTGGAGGTGTTTCCCTGCTTGCCCAGGAGCTGGGAAGGCAGGAGATCTGAGGGGCTGTGGTCCTGCAGGTTGGGCCAGCTGCTGGCAGTGCCCTGGAGAGCAGCCCTGGGGGAGCTTCCCAAAGGCTTTTCCCAGGTATCAGTGCAGGTGGCAACATCAGAGGGCAGTCGGGGTATGCCACTAAAGGGATGTGCTTCCTCTTTGCCTCACAGCAAGCAGTCCAGAAATCAAATTTTATCATGCCTCTCAACAGTCATTCAAAACAGAGTTGTTGCTAACTTGCATCAGGACAACAGCAGCAGCTCATGGGGTTTCTCATGAGGCAAATTTGTCCTCTCAAAAAGGCCACATTGCATTGCAAGGGCACTGCTCTTTCCTCACAGGTCCCTTGCAGACCTGTCAGCTTTGGTACCAGCTGCTGGGATTTGAGTTTATTGTTCTAACGGGAATAACCAGGGAAAGGGAAGAGGAAGATGAGCTTTGCCTTAGTTTATTTTTTCTGGTTTTCCCCCCAGTTTCTCATGACACTCGGGCTGGCAGAGCAAGGAGTAGCTGGGGAGAGGTTGAGCATCATGTGTGGCAGCTGTTCCTGCTGCTGAGCTGGCTGCAAGGCTGGCTCAGGAGCCAGGCACAGGTGAGGATGCTCAGACTGCCTCCTTTCCAATTTCACAGTTCATTTGGATGCACAGACAGGAGAGGAGATTGCTGCAAAGCCAGCTCTCGTCTCTCCTGACTGCAGAATCAGAATGGAAATGGAAATCTCTGAACCCTGAACTGGCTCACTGAAACTTTCTCAGGGTGAAGGACCTGGAAGTATTCCCTGTTCTGCCTCTTCTGGGAAAGCTCTTGAATAGAGGATGTCTCTTTTACTTGGAAAAGAGAAAGATTTTTGAATATTATGCTGGGGGCTTAGCTGCAGCTGTGTCTTAAATGATTTTGGGAATAAGTGCTGACAATTTAGAGTGAGAATCTGCAGCCTGGGCAGGTGGAGGGAGGGTGAAGCATGGCCATCTCCCTTGAAGGGATTAGGGAAGCTTCCCTGTGTTTATCCTGCCTGTGGAGCAGACACTGGAAGAAGAGCTGGGATCTGCTGATACACATTGCAGGGAGGTGAAGGCAAAGTATGGAGAAATATGAATAGACAGACTGTGTTAGTTGATAAAGTATGAGCAGGTGACCCTTTAAGGGTCCCTGGGACATTCCTGCCCCCAGAGCACTGGCCAGAGGAGGCTGTAGGGACCAGCTGGGAGCTGTGCCAGTCACTGAGGCTGATGGATTTGCAGCAGCAGTTGTGTGGCTTGGTGTTCCCACTGCAGCAGTGCCCCACCAGACCTGCTGGGTGGGCTTGCCCACCAAGGGGGCTTTGTCTTGGCCAGAGGTGTCTGCCAGGTCCTTGTAGGTGTGTCGGGTGCTGTGTCCTGGCTCGCCAGCAGCTTCCAAGGGCCAGCGCTGGGCTGGGCAGGGGCTGTGACATCCCCATCTCTGCAGGCAGCAGCTGGGCTAAGATGCTTCACTCTGTGAGTAACTTCTGGACAAGCTGCTGCATTTTCCTACTGCAGATCCTGGGAGAGTTTTGGATCAGGGAGTGCTCCTGGCTGGGAGGAACCACAGGGCTGCAAATGAGATCAGCCTGGGGTTGGTACCCCCTGCCCTGTATCACACCACAGATCACTTCCCTGCCCTGGAACTGCCATCCCAAGAGCATCAGCAGTGCCCAGAGCCAGACCCAGTCCTGGCACTGTGATTGCTCCTTTCTCATAGCTCCAAAGGAATTTGAGATCTGTCCTCATCTGGAGCTCATCTCTTGCTCTGAATCTTCGTTCTTTTGACTGAGTAATTCCCTTCCTAAACAGGAAAGCCTTAATCCTACAGGGCAGAGGAGTGTGGTAGGGAGAGGAATGTGGGGGTGGGGGGCTTTGGGGTTTGTTTGGTGGGCTGGGTTTTTCTGTTTGTTTTTTTTTTTCCCCCCAGGCTTTTCTGTGTTATCAGCACATGCCCAGCAGTGGTACTTGCTTGAGCAGCCATAATTTCCTCATTCCTTCCAGTGTAAACCTGCCCAGCATCTCAATGCTGCCATTAGATGTTTCCTCTGAAGTATGAGAGGGAGCAGCAGTGAAAAGATCATCCTTTATACTGGTGGACTTCGTAGTCAGGATTATGGTATAATCAATTCTTTATTTATCTCTGCCACTTCTTCCAAGGTCAGGATTCACAATAATTTTTTTTTCCCCCCTCTTTCATAGATCTGTCTCTGCTTTAAAAAGCCTTGCCAGCATGTTATAGCCAGATTCACTTTGGAAGGTGCTGAGTTTGAAGCAGCAGACTGAAGGCACCAAGATATTAATTCCCCTATTTCTATGCAGTTATACATTGGTTGTCAGCAACCTCAAGAAATGCAACTAGGCTGGTTTTTTTAAATGCTTGTGAACATCAAGAGGCAAAGATGCTGTGCTGCCAGCCTAGAACCATCCCAGGGGACAGGCTGTGGTACTTCATTTCACCTGGACAAATGTTTGTGGGATAAAGGCAAAGACCCCATGGGGCTGTTTGTGTTACAGCCACCCTTGGGATGCTGCATTGCTGGCCAAGGCTCTGTGACTTTGACTAGCCAAGGATTGTAAGGAGGGATCGAAACTGATCCCCTAGTTTTTGAAGGATTTACTTTAGTTTGATATTTTTTAGTGCTTTGCAGTGGCTGCTGCTCACTGAGCTTTGTAGGACCCTGCAGGGGTAGCTGGTTCTAAGCTGGGGGATTGGAGGGCTGTAGGGGATGGGCAGGGCTGTGCCTGCCTCCTGCCCTGTGAAGGAGGGGGGCATGGGGAGTGCTGTGCTTCAGGCAGGAGCTTTGGGTGCCACAGTTTTTGTTGGATCACAGCTCCTAGCTCAAAGCAGCCAGAATCTGAACCTGGTGCTCTGAAATCTCTCACTGAACTTCTGTGTGAATAAAGGTTCAATCACAGGCAGGCAACTCTTGGGGGTTTGGGATTTACCTTAACAGCAGCTCTGGGTGCTGTAACAACTGTTGTTATCTATAGATGGGATATTAGGAAAAAACTTCTTCCCTGTGAAGGAGGGGACACCCTGGCACAGGGTGCCCAGAGCAGCTGTGGCTGCCCCTGGATCCCTGGAACGTCCAAGGCCAGGCTGGACATGGCTTGGAGCCACCTGGGATAGTGGAAGGTGTCCCTGCCCGTGGCAGGGGCTGGCACTGGATGAGCTTTAAGGTCTGTTCTAATCCAAACCCTTCTGTGATTCTATGATATTCCTAAATAGAGATGAAGATAATGGTTTGATTAACGACTCAGCCAATTTTGGTTTACTCCATCCAGCAGCCCTATCCTGCTCGAGCTCAGTTTCAGTGCTCCTGGTGCACCATTCTCAGTGGTGCTCTGTTGCTCTATCCCTGCCTCTCTTGCAGTCTCTTCTATCAAATAACCCAGCAAACCAGGAGGGAGGGGTAATTTTAAAACTGAATTATCTTCTTTTTTTTTTCTTTAATATAGGAAACACTTGTTCAGGAGGGACTGTTTTTTCTCTTGCAGAGGGCAATTTATGTGGCTCTGTGCAGTGGTGAAATAAAGCCTCAAATTCAATATTTCCCATGCAACATTGCTAATGTTTCCATTTGCTAAAATGAATTTAATTTGACTGACAAAAATTTCTTGACTGTTGTTAGACAGTGAGTTGACAATGGCAAAGTAATCCATAACTAAATCCTTGTGGATTAGTTCTGCATTCAGGATGCTGGCACTCTTGGCATTACTATTTTTACTTTTTGTTTTTTATGAAGATTTTTCTTACTGCGAATGAGGCACCGAGTTGAGACTCGGGGAGGTCTGTATTCAGCTTCCAGCTCCGTTAATCCTTCTGTAAGCCTTATTGAAAAGGATTCAGCTCCTTTAAATTTGCTCCAAGTCGAGCTGGAGCCCTCAGGCTTTATCCGTGAGCTGATGTGCAGAGAGAGGAGAGTTTAACACCTAATTGGGGAAAGTAGGGAGCTCTTCCTTTTTAAAGCGTCAGGCTGCAAATACGTGGCTGGGAGGCAGCCAAGCCTTCCATGAGGAATGGTGGGACTTGCATCTCCCTGGGAATAGGGTCACTCCGGGCTGGTGATTCACGCCTCAGTCCTGATATAGCTGTTCCCGTATCTGCAGCCCCCCAAAAGCTCTGGCTGACCCACGTGGTGATGACTTCTATGATTTTTTGGGGGTGTTGCTTGAGGGGGTGGCTGCTTTGTCTGGCAGCTGAGCTGGGGCAGAGTTACTGGGGAACTGGGTGGGTGCTTAAACAGCAGCTTCAATTGTGAGAGTCAGTAGGAAAGTTGCAGCAATGGATAAAATCTCGTGAGAAATGGAGTGATGACCTTTTCAACAAAAAGAAATCCAATCTGCTCCGTGAAGACACTTTAGAGGTTTGCATTTCCCTTTCCCAGAGAGGTGAGGGCTGCTTCGATTCCTCCTCCCTGGCAAAGTCCTTGGCCGTTCACTGGGCACGGGCAGGAGCCTTTTGGGTACTTGGAGTTTCAAGGTGAGGGGAATCCCCAGAGCAGCTCTGCTCATCCCCAGGGAAGGAGGAGCAGCTCTGATGCCCTCTCTGCAGCTCTCACTGCGAGCGAGGGACAAGAACTTTGAGACAAAGGCTGAGGCTGCAGTGAGCCAAATGGGCTGTCAGTCTTCCCAAGAGCTGCCAAAGGGAAAGGGAAGGAAGGTCCAGATTGTGTGATGATGCTGTCTGAGGCTCTTCCTGTATCTGCTGGTTCCTGGAGGAAGGAACTGGGTCTCTGCCAGGGTTTGAGTCATTTTATCTCAGCTGTGGTGATGCTCCCTCTGGGCTGCACTCTGCATGTGGGTGGCTTCCCAGCGAGATGGGGACACTTGGAATCCTGTCCTGGCAGGAGTCATTTGCCCCGTGGCCCCGAGGTGGAAGGCAGAGAGCAGGAAGGAGGAGCATGTATGTGGAGGCAGTAATGGGGATAACTGGAAATGGGGTGACTTTCCTTAGGCACTATTAAGGCCACAAATAAATCTGCCCTTCCCTTGCCCTCTGCAGAGCAGCTAGACCTTCCCCTGAACAGGGCCCAGGTCCTGTCTCCCTTTGGTTTCTGTGGCACTGCAAGAGCACAGGGAGGGCTGGAGGGATGTCCCTCAGGGGCCACATCTGTCCACATTTGTCCCTGCTCCATGTATGGCAGCTCTGGATTTTCTGTTTGCTCCTGCTGCTGCGTTATGATGAGCTGGGCTGTGGGGACAGGTCTTGCATCACTGGTGACTCAACATCCCACTGAATCATGGCATTGATATTCCAGAGTGAATTAGCACGTGGGTAGGAGTCTGTGCACGGGCCAGGAGAAAGTTATTCGGCAGTGATATTGTAAAGGAAGTGCTCTCATTAGCAGAGTAAACATCATTTTCACATTCGGGGAACTACTGAAGTATTTCTGTAGGCCTGAAGGAAAAGTCTGCTGGAGAATAAAAATACAAAATTAATTGCAAGGCATTTGGGCCTTCTACTGTGAAGTACAGCAATCCTGATCTGTGATTGTAATGATTATGAGTGCAAGTTATTAAAATAGCTTCAATGTAAAAATAAATTGCATTTATCATGGAGGGAACGCTACACTTGGCTGGAGAAGATAGAAGTGTCTGTGTTCAGTATACATCAACTGCAATTCTTGAAACATTTTTGAGGACCACTCAGGATTTAGGGTGCTTGAAATGCTGTTCCTCCATTACAAGTATTTCTACAAAGGCTTGTGCAGCTCTGAGTGGGTATGTGAGTAAAATCCTTTGGTGGTTTTGTGCCCCTGTGACTCACGTTTGAGTCATCAACCTGAGAATCTGCTTAAGTTTTGAGGAGAGATCAGATGCATTCTTACCTTCTACAGACACCCTGGTGGCCTGATGAAGTGAGGTCATCAGTAAGAAAGTGTTCGATCCTGAGGGGATGTGTTATCCTCGTTATCCTTTTGGATTCGTTACTCCATCCTCAGAGCATGTCACACTATTTTTTCTAGCTTAACGTCCGTCTTATTAAATTTAATCTCCTTTAAAGTGTTTGTTTTGTATTCCTGCCCCTCATAGGGGTGTTGCATTGTGCCATTTGTGCTTTTGCTAATTTGCTCTCCTGTCCTTAATCTCTCTTTTTTCCTCAGCCTCTGAATTTGGGACAAAACAAGTCTTTCCAATATTATGTGGTTAAGAAAATGAGTTGGTCTCCGCGGATTCACCTGTTCTTGTTAAGTTCCAGCTTTGCTCCAGAGGACACTCTCTGCTGATAAACAGCTGCCTGTGGCACCCCAGGCTGTGCTGAGCAGGTCTCAGCTGCTGTCACCTCTTCGCTGGCTGTGATTTTGATTTGTGGGACTCTGGGACAGCTGTCACCTGTATTTAGGTCCCTCACTTTATTTGTGTCCCTGCTGGTGTATGGATTGAGCTGGTCCATGGCTCTTTCTGTGGGTACAGCCATGAAAGCTTAGGGCCAGGTTTGAGCTCGGATGTGGCACTGAAAGATACATGGCCAAGCATCTTCCCTTGATCTTCTCTTGTTGGGAAGGGCCAAACAGGGGGAGGTCTGCTGGAAGAGTCTTTCACCTGTGATTGGACATGGCTGAACAAAAACCTAGCAGAAAATGGGAGCAGATTCTGGGAAGTGAAGTTACAGTTCTGCCTACATTGTTTGTGTTTGCTGTTGTCATGACCTTTGCTCCTGTTTACTTGCTAAGGACTGAAGTTGTGATTCTCCTATCACTATCTTTTTGAAAGTGATCTGATAAAGAGTATTTTTTTCTTTGAGGTAACAATTACCTCTTTTCTTGCTGAAGATTTGCAGATTAGTGCTTACGAAGTCATAGTGTGAGGAATTGATTTTGATCTCTAGTGACTAATGTGCTGAATAATTTTTATTTTTTTTCCTTGTACATGAGTCAGTACAGACATGGTGATGTTCTGCTATGAAGAACTGTAAACACAGGTGGTTCTCCTGCATTTCAGGGTAATGATATGATTAATATTAGAAAGGCTTGGGCTGGAAGGGACATTAAAGCCCATCCGGTTCTGCCCCCTGCCATGGGCAGGGACACCTCCCACTATCTCAGGGTGCTCCAAGCCTCATCCCTGGACACTGCCAGGGATGGGGCAGCCACAGCTTCTGGGGCTCACTTCCTCAGAGAAGCGTTGCCCTGGTGATCCTGATGGTCCTTGGCAGTCCCTCCTGGTGGCATTTACCTTGTCCTGCCTTGGCAGAGGAAAAAACAAACTCTCCTTTCACTGCCCTTCTCGTGTGCTGTGCCCAGCAGAGCAGCTGTTTGCAGGCATGAGAGCTGCTTCCTTGGCCAGCTCTTCAAGAATTCTCTGTGACTTGGAAGTGCTGGGGTTGGAAATCAGCAGCATGGAGTTCTCCTCTCCTTCCTGGCTCAGAGCTGTTAAAGGATGAGAACTCTAAATGTGATGCTGCCATGACTTTTTTAAGTGACCTAGGGCAAAAACTCAATTTACACTCATGTAATGGCAGCCTCTATGCAGCCAGCAGGAATTTGGTCTTGAGCTGCCCATGGAGAGGACACCTCCCAAAGGAGAAGTTTCTTGAGGCTGGTGGTCTTTGTGTTGAGCTGACAAATGCTGATGGGATGTCTTGAGTGCACTGAGGCTGAACTGCTTCTCCAGGAGCCAAGCCATGTGCTGTGGTCTGCAGTGTGGTCTCCAGGGACCTCACTGAAGGGTTTGACACACACTCCTCTCATAACGAGGTCAGGAACTGCAACTGTCAACAGACACGTTATCCTGGATTGTGCTCATGAGAGGGAGCAGAGGCTGCAATAAATGCTGGGGGAGGCTGCTAAGGCCAAGAAACCTTTCTGAATCCCCCAGCCAGGATCCTCCCAGTTCAGCCCAGCTCCTGCAAACTGGAGATGCTCTCCATGAGCTCTGGAAAGGCTCTGCTGTCCCAATTGCCAGCAGTGCTGCCACAGAAATGAGTGGCATCTTCCCTGGCTGAGCCAGACAGCTGCTCTATGGAGAGAAGCATTCCTTTTATGTTACATCCCTGCCCAGAGTGTGAGTTTTCTGTCTGTGACTGCCAAACTGTTGAGGGGAAGTGAGGGAAATGTCTCAAGCTTTCAAAGCCCAAAGCAGTACATACTGAATCCCACTCAGCTCTGCTGGGAAGTGTTTATTTGGAAAGCACAAGAAGGTAACAAAACAATTGCACAAACACAAACTGTTTTCTTCCCAGCAATAATCTAATCATCAAAAAGGGAACTTTCAGTTCTGTGACTCCTCAGGCTTGGGAAGAGCAGATAAAGCCAAAGCTGGTTAGAACAGCACGACTCATGTTACCTCTAACAGCCGCTTCTAATTTCACCTCCTGTTTTCCCTGGAAAGCAAGGAGAGTCTTGTTTCTTTTGGATGTAATAGGTTTGGGGGATGCCAAAACGTCTTCATTTTTCAGTTTTCTATCATGCTTAACTGTGGAAGCAGTGCTGTTGCATGGTGGGAGGTGCTTCACCATCCCAGTTGGTGACTGAAGCACCTGGGGCTGGATGTGCTTTGGCAAAACTTTTGGCTGAGTTGTTGGACTAGGAGTGAGCTGTGGAGCTGGAGGGGTATTTGGTTTAGGTCCGTATCACCCCAGTGCACAAACTGTCTTGGGCTGTGCTTTCACAGGTGTTGGTGTGCTCGTGGATGTGCTCCTCCTGAACCAAAAGCCTGGTGTTTTAAAGACAATCCCTCACAACTCTCACAGAGGCAGGCTCCCTGTGTTATAGGACCATGGTGTCTGGAAGTGCTTCTGGGGTTTTCTCTCTGGTTGAAGTTGCAGCCTCTCTCACCCACCTGGCCTTTCCTACCGGCATCTCTGCAGGTCCCTGGATGGGGACAGGGGGAATAAGAGGCACGAGGCAAACTCTGAAGGAGCTGGAGGGTCTTGGCCTGTCCTTTGTCTGAGATGGAGGTGAGTCCCATGAACCAGAGGCCCCCACTGCCCTTGCTGGAGAGCAGAACCTATGGAGATACAAAGGTGATGGTTCTGGTAGTCAGCAGAGGTGGCAATTCATCCCTGGAGCCCACTGATCTGGGAGTATGTTCCTATTTTAAAATTGCTGTTTCCTGTGGAAATATTCCTTCTTCCTCCCACCCTGCCAAAGGAGTGATTGTAATACATGAACCTCTGCTGTGGAGTGAGGAAATGTTCGAGTTCCCCCTTGATCTTTTCACACTCCCTGCACAAATTGGAAGAGCAGCTTATGCTGGGTGAGTGCTCTGTGTTAGCCCCTCACAGCAATGTCAGATACACCTGCTGCAGAGGGTGTTTAAACAAACATCAGTGGTCCTGCAAGAAACTTGACACAGCCATGCTGCCGAGGTTTGGCTGTATCAACACCAGGATAAAAAGGAAAGTTAAACAAACAACAAAAAAAGGATGTATCTGAAATTCCTTCAGGGATGGGTTGCAGCCCAGTTAGTTGGAAAATGAGTTGTGCAGCAGAAAGCCATGGGATGAAGAATTGTGGTTTTAGGATCATACTGCAGGAAGTCTTTAAGCAGATGAAGCTGCTTTGATGGTGCCTTTCCAGGAAAGAGGAGTTCTCCAGCCTCCATCAGAGCTTCCAGTCTCTGTCCCTTCTACATGCTGAGTTGTATTTTTTTTTTAAGTCCCCTTTTCTCCCCCCACTATCCTGTACACACAGGGGAGAAGGCATGGCTGGGCTTTATTCAGCTGCTCTCAGCTGGTCCTGAGAAATATGAAAAAGATTCATTACACCATGAGGATCCTGAAGACCACAAACTATTTGATGAATAGTTAAAAAACTCAAACTGTGAAGCAAAACTTCAATTTTCCTTTTTTCCCCTTCTTTTTAGTGAGACAGCCCGTGGCTGTAAGAAGAAGAACTTCTGTCCCTTTCAAGATTCATGGCTTTTCAAAATCTGTATTTTTATGAGCTGTGGATATTTTTCAGAATGTGTATGAATATTTCACCTTGACTCCTCAGCAGTTACTGGTGGCTACTTTCCCTGCATTCCTCTGCTTCACCCACCTGCAGACTTCTCCTCTCTGGGTGTTTCACACTGCAGGCAAGAGGAGCAGCCATCCCTAGTACAGGAACTCTCAGGAGTTTAACATCTCTAATGTGCTATAGCACTCAACGTGCTGCCCAGGTTTTTAATTACATCATGGTGATTAGCAGCCCAGAAAATCACTTGAAACCAATTAAATATTGTGCACCTAACTGAAGACTGCTGCAGAGAAGTCTGGAGGCTGCTTCAGAGCAGTCACAGTTTACTGGGTTTTAAACAGGCCCTCTCCCTCTCCCTGTAAATTATTTACCTACTTCATTATTTTCCAACTCCAACAGTAATTGTTTTTTATGGATTTAGTAGAGCTGCTATCATTAGTGGTAGCAGTAAAATTTTCACCTGTATGTACCCCCCCCTCCATGTCTGGGTTGAGACCCTAAAGTGAGCTGTGGCTTTTCTGATCCCTGAATCACTGCCTGTGATTTTAATGCTCTCATGCAGAAGTACCACAGGTTCTGCTGCCCAACCTCCCCCTGAGTAAATCAGCCCTACAGCCCAATCTGGCCTGAGAATGGAGCAGCAGTTGGTGATGCACTTGAGGTCACCATTATTAAATATCCAAACCTGTCCAGGAGCAGGCAATGGGATTAAGAAGGGCTGAGAGCAAAAGGTGCTTTTCTCCTCCAATTTTTTTTTCAATACGTAAATACTTTTGCATGAAAAAAGGTCCCTCTAGAGGCAAATGTCCCTGTCCATGACCAAGGGGGCTGAGAGTAGCTGTCATGCCCAAGGGGAGTCTTTCCTCCCACACTGCAGCTGTTTCATGAGCTGGCTTGGCTGCTCCTGCAGCCTTGGGGACCCCCAGCTCAGAGCAGCCAGAAAACCCTCCTGACCACCTCTGTGAAGAACCACCTGGAACTGTGGCTTGTCCCAGGGCCTGGATTTATTCTTCCATGCATGCAAGCTGGTAGAGAAAATCAAGGTGAGGGGACACCCCATGTTCTGGAGGGGAATCTGTTCATCCCTTAAGGGTTCCCTGCACAGGGCCTCGGGGGCTGCTCCCAGCACCAGTGTCCAACTGGCCCTCCTCTGTCCTCGCAGCTTGGTGGAGAACGTACTGGAGGGCAAAACCAAAAGCCTCCTCTCTGCATGTTTCTCAAGTGTCTTCCTGCTTCCCTCAGAAAGGGAAATGCCACACCACAGTGCTAGCCTCTACACCAAGGTAAGTGCTGGCTGAGCTCCAAGAGCCTCCAGTGCCTCTGGGCTGCTCCCTGGTCACCCTGAGCTGCCCCATGACCATCAGATCTGAGGCAGGCTGAGGTCTTGGTGTTGCTTTCCCACCCTCGTGGTTCTGTCCCTTTCCCGTGGGCCTGGCTGCTCTGTCCCCAGCAGTTTGTGCATCCCCATGTCTCTCCTGAGCAGTTCAAATGTCCTCCTCAGGCTCTGAGAGTTCAGCTCAGTCTCCTGGGTGTGGGGGACAGAACAGCAGAATGACAGGCACTGCTCTCTGTTGTGTTTGCAGACCCTGAAATCCATGGACACAATGCTGAGGACAGTGGTGCTCAGCTTTCCTTCCTCCCGTGTCAGCAAGGAGCTGCAGGACATCTTTGAGGTTACTGAAGGCCTCAGGAGATGCCCATGTGTGATCATGAGGAAGAATTTCTTTATGGAAACACTTGTCAGGCTTGCCAGGTCCCTGGAGGCATTCAAGAAATAACTGGATGTGACACTCAGTGCTCTGGTTTCATCAACAAGGTGGTGATTGGTCAAAAGTTGGACTTGATGATCTCGGGGGTCTTTTCCAGACTTAACTATTCTGTGATTCTGTGATCTAGAGCCATCTGAAGTGGATCTGAATACCCACTGGGCAGGTGGAGGAGTCCTGTGGTCAGACTGTGCCTGAGGGGCCTCTCCTGGCCCCAGGAAGGGCAAACTGTGGGCTGCTGTGTGACATGAGGGTCAAGGAAGGGCTCCTAAGGGTGCTAGGAGGCTGATGGAGGGGTGCTGCAGGGACCAGGGCACAAACTGGGGCCAGTTTCCTCTCCAGCACCGCAGTGCACCTTTTGATGTGGCCTAGAGGTCCCAATTTGCCCTGGTCCCCACAGCACCTGCACCAGCAGTGGCTGTCAGAGGACAACAGCCCCCAGCATGATGAGGACCATGGCCCTTAAAGCTTTATCCTGATGGTTGCCATCTTCCCCCCACCACTCCTACAGAGAGGTCAGGCTCTGCAGTATCCTGAAAGGAAAGGAATGTCCTGAAGGCACATGAGAGTGTCTGAACACAGGGCTCTGGGGTGCACTGCAGGGCACCAGGGGTGTCCTGAGGGGATGTGAGGGTAAAGTGGGGTCTGGAGACACCCTGAGAGCACCCAGGTGCCCAGGGCTATGCCAGGCCTGTGCCCTGGGGGACACCCTTCCCTTCCCTGCCTGGGCAGCAGGTCACTGGGACCATTGCTGGGGACAGGTCCCATGTCAACAAGCACTGGGAACCGTTGCTAGAGGCAGGTGCTGTGTCACAGCGGGGCCCTTTGTGACACCCCACTGCAGCATGCGTGGTCAGCGTGGCTGCTGCCCACAGTGGAGGGTGGCAGGCAGAAGCCTGGAGCTGACAAGGAGCCCCCCAGTGCAGCCCATGTCTTGCCCCACCAGCCCTGGCAGCCCTGTGGGGCTGAAGTGTTTTGCCAAAGCTTCTAACGACACCACCCCAACATCCACCCCAGAATCCCCCATATTGTCTATCCCACAGGATGGAGAAGAGACCCCCTGCCTACCCCAGGGAGGCCTGGGAGGAGGACAGCTCTTCCCAGGAGAGCACCTCTTCACAGCTCCAGCTCTTCTACGACACAACCACGATGCAGCCACTGCAGCTTGGTGAGCGAGGGGCCCTGTGGGGCTGGGCAGGGCTGGGGCCCACCAGCACACCCTGCATGATGCCAGGATCATGTTTTCCTGGCACAACGACAACAGCGGTCCTGGGGCACGGGCAGGAGGTCACCTGAATGCCAGGGCAGCTCAGAGGCTCCAGGGCATGGGAGTGAGAAAAAATGGGACTCTGGGCCTTTCCTGCCCATATCCCAGCATGTTGCTCAGCCCAGGGCACTGGGGCTTTCCCAGCTCCAGCAGAGCAGCTCCTCTGCCTGTCACCTCCAGCCATGAGCTGCTCAGGAAAAAGGCTGTGCCAGGGGTGTGGGCACGGGGCTGGGTGGAGTGTAGATCTCCTTGGCTCTCTCCTGTGCCCAGAGCCTCTGCATCCCTCCCCACTCTTCCCCTCTGGCAGATGCCAGCTGGTTGCCTATATATGAAGAACTGGAAGAACCTGTGGATTTCATTGTGGCCTTTGTCAGCAGGCTTGACAAGGTAACTGTGGCCAGCTGCACAGTGGCTGTGCTGGAATTTGCTGGCAGGGGCTTGGCTGGGCTGTGGACAGGTGCTGGCTGGGCAGAGCTGCCTTTCTCACAAGGTGCTTCACCCCCAGTGTTCTGGTCCTGCTGGCTGTGTCCATCCTCCCAAACTCCCTCTTTGTGTCTCTGTCCCCTGGCTGCCAGGACACCCACAAGTTCACATTTCTGAAGAGCACCTACATCCTGTGCAAAACTGCCTTGAAACGTGGCTTGACTCAGGGCCTGGATTTATTCTGCCAAACATGCAAAGTGGTAGAGAATATCAAGGTGAGGGGATGGGGACATCCCATCTGGCATCCTGGGGATGGGCACAAGCACCCCTGGCACTGGCACTGTGTGTGGGGAGTTCTTGGGTGGGTCACGGACTGGATGCACTGGGTGCTGTCAGGACCCATCCTGGTTGTGTTCTGCAGGACCTCCTGGAAAAGGAGCCAAGGGACCATCTGTCCTCACAGATCCGGTATCTCGCCATGATTACCATCGACGAATTATGGTGGGCCCCCTGCCCCAGAGCTCTGAGGCCACCTGCACAGGGCCTCGGGGGCTGCTCCCAGCACCAGTGTCCAACTGGCCCTCCTCTGTCCTCGCAGCTTGGTGGAGAACGTACTGGAGGGCAAAACCAAAAGCCTCCTCTCTGCATGTTTCTCAAGTGTCTTCCTGCTTCCCTCAGAAAGGGAAATGCCACACCACAGTGCTAGCCTCTACACCAAGGTAAGTGCTGGCTGAGCTCCAAGAGCCTCCAGTGCCTCTGGGCTGCTCCCTGGTCACCCTGAGCTGCCCCATGACCATCAGATCTGAGGCAGGCTGAGGTCTTGGTGTTGCTTTCCCACCCTCGTGGTTCTGTCCCTTTCCCGTGGGCCTGGCTGCTCTGTCCCCAGCAGTTTGTGCATCCCCATGTCTCTCCTGAGCAGTTCAAATGTCCTCCTCAGGCTCTGAGAGTTCAGCTCAGTCTCCTGGGTGTGGGGGACAGAACAGCAGAATGACAGGCACTGCTCTCTGTTGTGTTTGCAGACCCTGAAATCCATGGACACAATGCTGAGGACAGTGGTGCTCAGCTTTCCTTCCTCCCGTGTCAGCAAGGAGCTGCAGGACATCTTTGAGGTGTGGCACAAGCAGAGTGGGGGGCCCAGGGCTGTTCCTCACCCTGGAAGGGAGGAGTTGCCCAATCCAGTGCTGAGCAGGCAGAGCGTGGTGTGGGGAGCGTGTTCACCTCCCGTGAGGAAGCAGGGGCTAGCACCAGGCTCCTCTGAGGCACAGTGGCTGCAGAGGGTGGCACCTCCCTGGACAAAAGGTTGTCCTGGGACCTTTGTCCAGGCCTGTGCAGGACCCCAGGCCCTGGCATGGGTCCAGCCCAGCCCCACGGCAGGCTTTGTGTGAGATCAGGGGAAGCCGTGAAGGATGATACAAGTCTGGCCCAGGAACAGATCTGTGTTTGCTCTTGGTGCTCACCAGCGGCTTCTCTCGTCCCAGGTGCTGCTGGACTTCACCAGATCCCAGAGAGAAGTTGTGCGGGACAGGGCTGTGGGGAGGATTGGTGTCCTGGCCAATTTCCTGTGCAGCTATTCCACTCTGAAGGTAAGGACCAGGCACCCTCCAGCCAGGCCAGGTCCCCCTTCCTTCTGCTCTCCATGCCAGGGCTGCTGCCCAGCTGGTTGCACCAAGAGATGGGACCATAGAGCCCTGTAAAGCCCAGGTTCTCTGGGAATCCAGCCCTGGGCACACTCCTGGGTACAGATGTTTGGCACCAGCTTCCTTCTCTGAGCCCTTCTTCTCATGCCTCCCTCAACCAGGCCTCTGTCAGCTTTGGAAGAGACAGTTCTGAACCTGTCTGCCTTGAAGACATCTCAGTCTCAGTAATGGGAAAGCTGGTGGGACGTCTCATTCTTTTCCGATATTCCAAGGAACAAGCAAGCTATACAGCTTTCCATGCTCTTTTTTCCCTTGCTGAATTCTTCTGTAAGTAAAAAAGTGAGAGCAGCTGTGGCCCTCATCCCTACGCACACAGATCTGCTTCCCGACCTCCTTTGTCCCTCCCAGCTGCTTCCTGTAGCATCCTAGCTGTCACTTTTCAGCAGAAGCTGAGTGCTCACCTCAAGTCTGGGATATATTTGTTACTGCTGTCCTTTCCCCACTTCCTTTCAGGACCTTGAACCCTGCTGGCTTGTGGCCTCCACAGCCAAAGCTCCAATTGATTCCCAGGTCCTAAAGCCAAATCTTCCCCATTAGAGAAGAGCAGATCCACCACCCTGGCTGTGCCTCTTGCCCATAGCAAGAAGCTGTTCCTGACGTTCTCCAGAAATCTTGACTGATTCTGTCCTGCTGTCTTGCAAGCCGATCTCAGGGTGGTTTGATGACCTCGCTGGCAAAGCAGTTCTGTCTTACTAACTCTTGTGTGTTTGCCCTGCTGTTTAGACAAGTCAAGGCCAAGGGATGGGTCAGACCAAGACACCTGGGAAGCTGTGACCACCTCCTCGCTGTGTTCCCAGAGCACCAGTGACTGTACCCAGGTAATGATCCCCCTTCTTGATGGGATTCTTGTCCGTGGCATCAGCAGGGCACTTGTGTGAGCAAAGGGACCCACAGTCAGTGGGGCAGGTGGGGCCTCACTGCCCTGGCAAGAAGGTTCCTGCCATCCCTGAGCAGGGACAACACATGGGCTGCATTCTGATGTCCTGGCAGCAGCTCCAGCCCCAGCAGGAGCTCCAGCTCTCCTGGCCTACAGCAAGCCCCTAGGGCCAGGGGGGCCAGCCATGAGCCCTCCTCCCTGATGTGGAGAACCCTCTCTCCTCACCTTCTCCCACGCAGGGACTGCAGGCACTGCTGCCAGCTTTCCTGTGGGGTCTGCTGCCAGCGCTGCCAGGAGCCTCTGCCCAGCCAGGCAGCACCATCAGGGCACTCAGTGGCACATCTTCCTTCCTTCCTGCCGTAGGCCTTTGGAAAATACCTCCACTCTAGCGAGAGGACAGACGTCATCCTTGAGGCCATCGAGGCAATGAGAGATGACAGCATCCTTGACAAGCAGGTGCCCAGCAGCATGCTGAATGTGGCCATGGAAGACCCAGACTTCTGGCTGACAAACGTAAGTGCCCTGGGGCTGGATTGCCTTGATCTTCAGCCCTGTTGGACCTTGTTCCTCCATCCATCCCTTCCTCACAAATCCAGGTGACTTGGGCACCTGAAGTCATCCAAAGGTGGCAGAGAGGAATGGGAGGGGCAGCTGAGGACATGGCTGCACTCCAGTGGCAGTGCCATCCTCACCTATATTGTCTCCAGGTGCCCAAGATAGTGAACTGTATTCTTGAGAAGCTGCCCTGCATCACCACAGAGTCAGGCTGTAAGAAAGTGGAGTCGCTGTTTCTCCTGATGACCAATGAGTACTGCTCAGCAGTGGTCATCAGCCTGTGTGAGATGGCTCTTCAAGGAGACAGGTACAGGCCCTGACAATCTGAAGGGCTTGCTCCATGTGGGGAGAGGGACCCCAAGGCTCTGTGGCTTCCAGATCCAAGGAATGCTGCAGGACATCCTATGGAGCCAGGCTCTCCATCCCACAAACCTTTCCAGCTCTCTGGTGCGTTGGCTGGGCCCACAAACCAAAGCAACCAGAACAAAAAGCAACCAAAGCCAACCAAGCCAGTCCAGAGCCATCTCAGTGCTCCCAGCCCTGCAGAGAACTCCTCCTCAGCCCTGTCGTGCCTCCTGCAGGGCCCCTGGGGACCCCCAGCATGGGCTCTGCACTGTGGGGCTGGTCCTGGCCACGGCGATGTGGCTGAGGCAGCCCCCTGCCTTCCAGCACTGTGCAGGAGCTCTGCGACACTCTGTCCCTCATGCCTGAGATTTTGGACAAGGTCCTAACGGAGTTTGCTACCTTGCTCCAGAACCAGTGGTGCAACTCTCCCAGAGAAGGCACCTGCACTTCTCACAGAGCTGTGAGTTACCAGAAGAGGCCCTGATCCTTTTCTGGGAGCCCTCTGCCAGCGCCTCACATCTGTGTTTGTTCCTCCAGCCTTCCTTGGAGCAGATTGACTTGGAGGAGTTGGGTGACAAGCCCAACATCTGGAGTGATCAGGGGCATCCCGATGTGGTGATGACCTTCCTGGTGCTGGAAGTCCTCGTTGGGCTGTCGGAGGGAGCTGAGATGGTGAGCAGGGTGGTATTGAGGCAGCCACGTTGGCAGCCAGGGCGTGGGGCTGAGTGCCAGGCAGTGGCTTGGCCTGGGCTGGGAACCAAGATGTGGGACGACTGCTCCAAAAACCCTCCCTGCTGTGTTGGGGTCTGGGGTGGCTGGCCTGGGAGGACTCCAGAAAATGGAAACTCTCTTCTTCATAAAGGCAAAAAAAATTGAAGCCTTCCTGCCAAGCATGATGAAGATACTGGAAGGTGGCAGTGAAGATGAGAAGCTGAAGATCCTTGTGGTCTTCCGAAATGTCCTGCATCAGCTGAAAAAGTCAAAGGCCAGCTCCATGGCTGTGGCACTGGTGGGGAAGATCCTGCCCCTCTCTGACTCGGTGAGGCTGACGTGGGAGCCTGAGCCCCGCAGACGGGCACTGCCCCGCGGCCCTGCCCTGAGAGCAGCGCTCGGAGCAGGCTCAGCCCTCCAGGAATGGATTCTGGGCTTTGCAGCCCAACGCTGCTTGTGCCTGCTCTGGAATCTGACCCCGGAGCATCGCCCTCAGCGCAGCCACGGGCAGGGCGCCGCTGTTTCCAATGCTCACCCCTCCTCCATCCTAGCAGGAGAGCGGCCAGCTGCGAGAGCTCTCCCTCTGGCTCCTCAGAGACCTGCTGAGGTCCGTGGTGAGTAGGGATGAGAAGAAGATGAGGAGGGAGATGCAGAGTTCACTGATCCCACTCCTCTTCCGTGTGAACGATCAGCTGCCCAGCGTGGCCAAGGTATGGATTTGAAGGCTGAGCACTGATATGGGGGGGACTGACACCTCCCAGGGACTCTGGGCACTGGGCCAAGGGCTGCTTGCATTGGGCAGGGCTCCCCCAGCCCTGGGGAGGGTCCCTGGGAACCAGCACAAGCAGGGGTGGACAAGGTGGCTCGGCCGTTTTCAACGCCTGTCCTGCCTGCTCCAGCAGGGCTTAGCAGCAGCCCCTGGACACCGAGGCCTGAACATGTGTGCTCCAGAAGCCCAGAGACTTCTCAGCTTCCCCACAAATGTCAGGGGCCAGGGCTTCAAGCCTCGGTCAGTCACCCAGGGCTGTCCCCAAGAGACTCCAAGATATTTGGGCTAGGACAAGTCACAGCTTCCGAAGGATGGGATCACAGCAGGAATAAAGCCAAGAGGTCTCTTTCCCCAGGCCCTGGTGCCACCTCTGAGCTAATGCTGTTCTGCAGGCTTCCAGGGAAGCCCTTTTTGCTGCTGCAGAGCTTCTCAAATGGAATCAGCTCAAGCACTTGCTGCAGAAAGAGCGGATGTGGGAGCTTGGAGAATGCTTGGTAAGGACAAGCCAACAGGGCCCAGGCTGGGTGAGGGCTGTCCCTGCACTGTGTCTGTCCCCATGAGAGCCCAAGGCTGCTCCAAGTGCTGCTCGCAGGGCTGGGCAGGGCCTGGAGGACCTTGTTCCTGTCCTCGAGAGCAGAGCCCCAGAGGCTCCCCGCCAGGCCCCTCTCCCCTTGCTGGAACCAGCCAGAGGGAGGGCTCAGCAATGAGGGGTGCTGGCAGGAAGGACTGCTGCAGCCAACTGGGGGGCCCTGTGACAAGCCTGGAGACATCCCTGGTGCTCCCTGCAGTTGATGAAGAGGAGGAGTAGGGCTGAAGAGTACATGCACCAGAGCCTGCCCTACCTGAGGGACCCTCAGTCCTCCGTGCGCCTGGCAGCCGTCAGGTTCATCAGTGAGTCACAGCCCCTGGCCCCTTTTGGGCCACGTCCCTGCACTGCACTGGCAGCAACCCTGTGGCTACCTCAACCACCCCTTGCAGAGCCTCAGCCCTGCTCTGCCCCCTGCCACAAGCTGGGCTTGGTGGCCGCCTTGCTCAGCCCCACTCCCCTAGGCTGCCGGTGGCCCCTGGGTCAGCCCTGCCGAGGGGGAGGGTGGCAGGGCCGGGGGTCACCCTGCTGGGAGCACACTGGGAGCAGGGAATGACAGAGCTCTGTGCCCAGGGAGCGCCACGAGGCACATGGGGGACCAGGATTTGGAGACTCAGGCTCATATCCTCAGTGGTGAGTGGTGAGTGGCTCTGGGGAATCCGGGGGAGCTCTGCAGACACGTGGCTTCATCTTGGCTCTGTTTCTTCTGGTCACAGCCCTTCAGCCCCTGGAGAAGGACAGGGATATCTCAATCAGTTCCGTGGCAGCCCACACGGGCTCCATCCTGAGAGCTCCAAGGGTGC
This sequence comes from Tichodroma muraria, assembly GCA_013390105.1. Classification (NCBI taxonomy): domain Eukaryota; kingdom Metazoa; phylum Chordata; class Aves; order Passeriformes; family Sittidae; genus Tichodroma; species Tichodroma muraria. The sequence goes on from WAAG01074468.1 coordinate 36,549, forward strand.
GGCGGCGATCGTGGGTAGTTCTACAAATGCTGTGCTGCTGGTGCCGGTGAGCTCAGCGGAGCTGCAGCTTTCTGTGGATTAATAAAGGTGGAGAGATACATCCAAGCCCATGGTATCCTTCAGATGTGTAGTGTCTTGAGTGTGCTGAGCGGACCGTGTCCTTCTTGGCCCATCCTACAGGCAGTGGGATGCTTCTTCCTCACACCCCTGCCGTCCCAAAATGTCCCATTTGGTCCCAAATTGCAGGCACGGGGCCCCAGGTTTTGTGCAGAGGGCCTCACATTGCATCCCTGGTAACCCCAAAATGTTCCCAAGGACCTCGAATTGTATCTGCAGAGCCCCACAGTGTCACTGACAGACTCCAAATTCCATTCCATGTATTTCAAAATGCCCCACTGAGTCCTGGAGTGCAGCTGTGGGGCCCCAAATGGTCTCTGGCAGCCCCACTAGGTATGGAATCATGTGGAAATGCTCAGCCCTGAGTGGACCTCAGAGGGTCCCAGAGCTCCCTGAGGAGTGCCAGGGCCTTGAAGCTGGAAATGAGCGAAACACTGTTTTAAGTGTGGCATCTCTTTGTTTTCCACCTAAACACTCCTCATCCACACACTCTGGGGAAAGCCTCCAGCTCCCCACCACACATCCCGAACAGTGAGGAGGTGATGCCATCCCCAGGCGCTGGGGAAAATAGCAGAGGGCTTGAAGAGCGAGAAGGAATGTGCAGCCGGGGCACCTGGGGGGGAACCAGCGTTTGTTTAGAAGGGCAGAACATGTGCAGGCTACGGGGTTTGGGGTCTTTTCACCAGTGCTGCTGTTACCGAAAACCTCCAAAATCGTCGGGATAAAGACTCCCTCTAACACTATCTTTGCGTGTTAGAGAGTAAAGCATTGCTTTATTTTTTGGCCAACAGGGGTGGCTGACAAATTCTGGCCTCCGCACCGATGCCAATACAGAACTTTTCCACTTATTTATACACTTTTAGCAAACAAAGAAATTAATGGTCATTGGTTCTAAGTCACATCATTCACTTAATTAATTAGTATTCTATCCTCTACTGGTCATTGATTTCTCACTCTACTTTGCAACACATTTTTTCATCCTTTAATCCTCTTTTTCTTGGATGGGGAGTCTCCAGCTTTCCAGGCTTTCATCTCCTCTGTACCTTCTTGTTGATTGCTTTCTCTTGCTGTGCCTCAGCTGTCCTGTAAGTGGTAGAGTTGTCATGCTTTGTCGCATAATATTAAATCTGACTTTAGCTCATACCCTTGCCAGTGATTTTCTAAGCGATCTCAAATCTCTCATTCATAGGCAGCACCGTGGGGAGCTCCTCGGGGTGTCAGGGAAACCCTCTGCTCCCAGCTGGTCAGCTCAGGGGTCCCTGGCAGGTCCCCAGCCCCGGGGCCCTGCTCTGTCCCCAGTGTCCCTCTCCTGCAGAGCAGGATGGCCATCAAGTGGCTGGTGCTGGGACTGGCACAGGAGCTTTTTATCCCATGCTGCTCCAGGAGAGCATGCAAAATCCCAGTCCTGTTCTGTGGGGAGTGGCAGAAGTGGCAGGCTAGCAAAGGGCTGCTTCCATCCCAGTCACTGGGCCAAACTCAAATCGGTAGCTGAGGGTTCGTCTGGTTTTTCCTCTCCTATGCTTGCCCAGGAAATGCTGCTCCAGGTGTAAAGCAAAGGGAGAACAATCCCTGCCCTGAGCATTTTGCCTGCTCTGGAGATCAGCTGTGCTGGAGTTGAGCTGCTAGGGACTTCCATCAGCTCAAATAATTGACTCATATCTGCATACAGCTATATCTATATCTATAGATATGTATATATATATGTATATATGTCTGCATATATATATGTAAGTAAAAAAAAACATTTAACAAATAGCTGCTTGATATTATTCATTCTTTCAGTCCCTGTCCCATGTTTTTCTGTTGGGACCTGTGCCTTGGTACTCTGTTTGAGCAGTGGCCTGAGCAGTGAATCTTGTCATTTCCCTCTGTTTGCCTGTGGAAGCGTTTTTCATTGTAATGGCACTTTAAAGTTGAGCCCGGTCCACTATGCTCTGCGACAAGATCAGAATGGCTTACGTAGAGCTCTTATGCTGGACAGGCTTATTCTCCTGAATATTTTCACCAGAACAATTTAATATGGGGTTTGTTTTGGGTTTTTTAAACATTACTGTTTTTTCATGCCAACCACAAGCAGAACAGGAAGGAAGCTTCAAGAAGACCTTAGGGCCCTTCCTAAGACAATCAAGCCTCCAACAGCAGCCTGCAAACAGATCTGTCAGAGGCTTTGGAGCAGATGCTGGGCTGCTACATGGAGCAGGGCTGACGGGCGGCTGTCCCGGGGAAGGAATATGTTTTGAGTATGCTGTTTATGCATGGTAGCAGCATTACCTACAAACCTTGTTTCTGTCTCCAAGCCGAGGATCTCCTCCAGGAGAAGGCTCTTCTTATGCCACAGGTTGAAGGGATGGAAGGTACAAAGCCACTGGGCAAGTTGCTGGCTGGAGTTTGGATTGCATGGACGCAGGGAAGCTGCGGCTCAGGCTCCTCAGAGCCTGGCGTAACCCTCTGGACCAGGAAACATCTCAGTGAGTGCAGCAGGGAAGTCCAAGGCTGGAGAGGGGGGTGGGGGGTGGGCAAGGCTGCAAACCAGCAGCTGGAGGAAAGAAATGCACTTGTGGCACAATTTGGGGAACACAGCTTGTCTCTGTTCCCTCCTGGCTAAGGAGTGAGAGCCCAGGCTGAGGCTGTGTCTGCTCTGTGCTCGGTACTGGACGCTGAACACTGAAGTGTCACAGAAGCATTGCAGGGACAAGGGTGAGGCTGGGAGGTGGGAGATGAGCTCAGGGGACAGCCTTCAGGTGGGTTTATAGCAGATAGCTGCCACGGAAGAGACATTTGGTATTAGTCAGATTAATACCTCAAATTAGTGCATGCATTTACTGGAAATGCAGCACAGCATCCAGGCTGCAGAAGTGCAAGGACAGTACATGTTTGTGTTGGGCAGTGCATGATTAGAGACAGAAAAAGCCTTAATGGACAACTTCTGTGGTTTCTTTTGTATCAACACTTCTTATCTGCTGAGTACTTCACCTCTCTCCCTGAGGAAATGTATGGCTTCCCCAGGGACCACCATCTCTGGCTCTGGTAGGATTGGTTCTTCATTTGAGGTTCAGAAGATATTGTCCCTTTCTTCTGCTTTTGTTTTAAGTAATTTGTAGTGATTTCGGGATTGCTAAATATAGAAACAAGAGACTGACCAAAGTAATTTCTAATTTGCACAGTTCTGTATATAACGTGATCCTATGCCAGGACTGGGACTGCTACTGTGACACAGAGACCAGGTAGGAGCTTTCTCCCAAACCCTGCATGCAAACACCGTTTCGCCAAAATCCTTTTCATATTTTGGACCCTTTTGAAAAAAGAATAAAAAGAATTGATCCCTTGCAAGCATATTTGTGGAAAAGGAATAAAAAACCATCTGTACAGGACAGGACCAGTGGTGACAGGGTGTCAGATGCTGATAGCATTAAACCCTGGGTGTAGGCACACAGTTTGTGGTGATTGGGAATGGGGCTGTGGCCGAGCCTCATCCCTAATGGACTACAGCTGTGTAAGACAGGTGAGCAGTGTTAAAGGTAAGGAGACCTGGAATGCTGAGGGGTACAGACCAATCACAGGATGGCGGAGAGGGCACACAGGTGTAATGCATGTAAGATGAAACGTTGTATGGAAGAACAGCAAGTCTGGTGCTTGGAATCATTCATGGGGTCAGTTGTACGTCCTCCTCCACCTATGCATATTTATCCTTTGGAGCACACACATGCCAAGTGAGACACTGGTTCTTCCTTTCCAGCTGGAAGCAGTAATGCTATCTCCTGCCAGTGTGAAAGTCATTGTGTTACAGGGCTCTCGTGTGAGATAGGAGATAATACATGCAAATTCCCTGGTCTCTCGTGCCAGGGCTGAAATCATTTCCCCTGAGAACAATATTCACATCACAATCAACTTTGTTATAAATGGTTAAATTAACAGCAGTAGAGTTACATACAAAGACTGAATCACACAGGGAAGAATACTGAAGGAGGTAATCCCTCAGTTAACAATTAACAGTTAATACTTTAGTTAACAGTTTCCACTGTTAATTTGTTTTCCCTCTACCCTGACCATCTGTGCATATTCTTCTCTGGTTTTGCACAGGGCAGTAGAATGTAGCACGTGAACAGTCTGTTTCAACCTCATGAGATCTTGCAAACTCCTTCTATTCTGTCTGTGATGCTGTGATTGCCTTCTACTGCTCCTGCTTAATTTTGCAGACTTTAATTCCTACTGGCAGGTTTGCTTGGTGCTGCTGAGCAGCACACCTGGCTTTTTGCTAGCCCACAGTAGGACACCTGCAAGGGAGTAGGGGTGTAAAAACTCCTGGGTTTTGTGTCGGGAGAAATCATTTAACAACTTATTTCACACTGAACTCCTGGGGGTGTGGCTTTGGCTTCTAAGCTGTTGCTGAGAGATCTGTAGTGCTGGGACTAGGACTGAATATCAGGGGCAGCAGGATTAAAACTCTGTATGGGGTCTTGAGCTGGTTTTCCTGGTCTGCTGTTTGAGCAGCTCTCCCTCCTCTCAGCGAGCAGTCTGCTCCCTAGATTTTACCACATGTGTCTGGGAAAGATGTCTCCTACCATGTTTGTTGCCTTTTGGATTTTGCTATTCTCTGGGCAACATCTGGATTTAAATCCCTCAGAAGGCATATGACCTGCCCTGAGATGCCAAGGAACATGCCAGGTAGGTCATTGTTTTTTGAGTTTTCAGCCGTGCTCTTTGCTTTAGGGCAATAACACAACTGTTTATGTCTGCATAAGTAGACATGCTCTGCAATTCCTTTGGTTCAGCTTTGAGACAGGAATGCCCACATCCATGGAATCTGCATCCTATAGATGGAGACATGAATGTGGACAAGTTGCTTGGCTTCTAGAAGGAAGGTGACTGAGGAGGCAGTGAAGCACTTGTCAGGCACACTGACCTAGGAGTAGGTTAGAGCACTTAGTAACTGTCCTGGTGGCAGCTTTCCCCTCTGAATCCCAAGGGTGTTTTTCCTGTAGCAGAGGGTTACCTGGAATGCAGGAAGGGCAGGATGCTCCAGATCACACTGAGTGACCACCTGGGAGCTGGGATGTGCTGTTGGGTGATCTTGGCTTTTAGGCTTGCAGGCCTCTTGGTTGTTGCAGACTCAAAAAATGAACATACAGCCATAAGTAAATATACAAATTTCCCAGGCTGCCAACCCTTCACTGTCCAATAAACGGTCCCAATGGAACTTGTAGCTGATTATTTCCCAAATCTTGACTGGCTGAAGGGAATAAGACTAAAATATGTAGCCTGGGCTGGTGTTGCCAAGTCTGGAGCATAGCAAAGCTGTAACTGCTGTTCCTCTTCTGAGTCATGTTCTTTGATGAAAGACCCGTGGGGAAAGCTTGACAGCTGGAAGTTGATTCTGCTCTACTTTAGCATTTCCCCTTGCAAAAAGCAAGACCCCATCCTGCTGCTGCAGACAGCAGTGTTTACTTGGCCTCTGGCAGGGAAGGGATGTGCAGAAAAGCAGTGATTTTTAGCCAGCAGTAGGTGAATGAATCCCTTTGTGCTGGGGTTGAAAGGACTGCAGTACTGTTTTCTCAGACCTATGAATCTTTTGGTGAGATCCAGTCTCCTACAGAAACCAGGTGATAGGGTTCTAAAAACTAATAAATCTGAAGTTGGGGTATCAGTCATTTGGATCTGCGTCCTCCTGTGGCCCATCCTGTCTCACACTGCAGAGGCCTCTGCTTTGGAGGACTGAAATGATTTGCTTCTTGCTCTTTCTCCCACAGACATCTGCTTGTGACTCACTTCAAGCTGGAAGTGCTTTCAATTATGGCCCCAAATGTGCAACCCCAACTTTCCCAGAAATTGAAAAATTACCTCTAAGCTGTTTTTGTGTGACACAGCATATACCAGCAGGTTTTATGAGGTGGGGAAAGTCATGGCAGGAATACATTTGTATTTGGCTCATTCCTGCGTTAGTTGGCTGGGGTTCAGATTTGGTGTGGCTGCATGTATCATATCCAGTCATGGGACACCGATAAAGCAAAGAGAACAACACGTGCTCTGCGTTAAACCTTGTCTATGCAGTTCAGAATACAACACAAAGATGGAGGATGAGGTTGGTTGCAGATATTCCTCAGTAGTGACTTTTTCAAGGAGTACTCAAATTAGGCTATTGACCGTCATAGGTTCTCTAGGAAAAAGCAGGGAGATTAAAGTTTTCCTCTTGTCAGAGTGAGCAGGTTGGTGGAAGCAGGAACAAGGCTGGGCTTGGAAATAAAAACACAGGATTGAGTGGGCAGGGTGCATTGGGAAGGGGTGGGTCGGGGTGGCCAAGACACAGCTCCTGGTACTGGGAATGAGGAGAGAGCAGGGTCCTCACAGACGATGTGCCAATGATTCAGGCTGCAAATCTCCCCCACAGCCATAAACTCAAAGGCAAAACTGTGCTTACATTTTGAAAAAAAGCGAATACTGAGAAGAAACACAACTGGAGTGATTGAAGAGGAAGAGAAAGCTCATTGTTTTTTCTGGAGCTCCTTGGCCCCCAGGGATTCAGAGGTGCCATGGGCTGTGCTGGGACCCCCCAGTGGTGCCTGGTACCCCGGTATCAGCAGCTCGGTGCCACCTCTGCCTAGCACAGTGCCAGTTCCGGCCCTAGCCTTGGACTGTGGGCTGTGATTTCCATCTGTAGGCAAGGTGTAGGGTGTGAGCTTGGCCAATGAGCCCGTGGGTTGGCTGCCTCTCTGTCTGTGTGTCTGTCCATGAGTCCATCTGACAGCGCTGCAGGATGGCTGCTTTGGGCTCCAGCGCATGAAGCCTTGCAGACTTGCTGGCTGCAGGGCAAATCTGCAAGTAGGAGCAGCTTATTCCCAAAGGCCATTAGGCCCCCTCTACACATCCCTGTGTTTTAGGACACAGGGATATGTAGATGGCCGGGGAAATATCAAATTTCTTTAGGATGATTTTGAAAGAAGCTCCGTGTCTCCTTTCACAGGCTGCTCAGAGGACCCACTTTTTAAAGTCTTGAGATGATTATTTTATGCAAGGCAGGGCGTGTCATTGTGTTGTTATACAGAAGGCAGAGTGCTGGCAGTTGAAAAATTTAATACAACACCAGTTTTTCAGCTAAAGAGGTGTTTTACAGCCCACTGTATATCTCAATGTGCCACTGGGGCTCATAAGATGCTAAACCATGGCTTTTTTTAGGAGTTAGGGGAAAGGGCAGGGAAATGACTGCTAAAACTCATAAATTTGAGTCACCACTGAAGAACATTTATAACATCACCTACCAAGCTGTTACCTTAAAGGAAGCTTAGCTATGGGTTAGATATCTGTCTCTCAGTGGGGATCCCTGGCAGGAGGGAGCTGGGGAAGGATGCAGTGTGCTCTGCCTATCCATGGGATGCTACTGGCTGCCCTGAAAAGTTTATAATTATCCAGCATCCATTTGCAAAAGGCGGTTTCCTCCACCTGCCTTTGGGTCATGCTCAGCTGATCTTTGATCTCAAGTGAGAGGGGATGGGGGTAGGAAGTAGAAAAGCCTGAGCCAAAACCTCTGGGAATGTTAGAAAGGAGGCAACATTTGGAGTAAACTCAGGGTAGGTGGGGGGAAGTAGATGTAAGAATGTACTGGAGGGTGATGTTAATTCAACTCTGAGTGTGATTATTACCTGGGGTCTCAGCCATTCTGTCTTTAATGGCCTGAGCCTGGAACATAAGTGGAATGGCAGCCAAACGTCCTGGTGTTGGCCCGGAGAACCTCTCTAAGAGGGAAGCTGCAGCCCTGAATTCTGCAGCCAAATTGCTGATCTGGTGTTGTGGAAACCTCAGGGAACTGCACCTGCTGCATCTGGGAAAACACACCTGACAACAGCTTCCCTGTGTGAGCAGCTGCCTGGTGGCAAACAGGTGTTTCACTGGTGAATTATTTGATCAATTATCAAAATCACTTTTGTGATACTGCCTTCATTTCCATAAAAATTTATGTCCCTCATTGTATTTCTGCCATAAATTACTTCATGCACTATTTTAATGATATACCAGATTAGCAAGGGAGTCCCTTGCAAACATGAAAATGGAAGTTCTGCAGGTGAGTGAGGTTTGGAAACCAAACACTACGTAACTTGTATGCTCTGTCTCATGGGCTCAGACACCTGGTATTTCAGGAAAAATGAAATTTCCTTATGTCCTCTTTAGCTGTTGAGAAACAAAGGTTTACTAAGGTCACCATGGTGTTTTTTTCAGGGAGTAATCAAAGAAAATGCGTGTCCCATCCTGGATTTAATTTGCAGCTTTCTCTTTAATGAGCCTTCTTTTTTTTTTAATTAAAGGAACAGTTGTAACAACTACCTTTAGTAATATGCAGTAAGTAAACAACTTATTCTGGTAAGTTGTTTTAGTCTCCTTTCACAGAAGGCTTTAAATCTTGTTTTAGGCTGTGATAGAACTGCTTTGTCCAAAATATTGTTGGTTCACAGAATCACAGAATAGGCTGAGTTGGAAGAGACCCAGAAGGATCATCAAGTCCAGCTCTTAAGTGAATGGCCCGCTTGGGATCAACCCCAAAACCTTGGCATCGTTAGCACCTGCTCTGACAACTCAGCTGATCTCAGGTTGTGTCTCTGCAAAACCAGAGGGGTTTTGGATCTCTGCTTCTGTGTATTCTGACCTCTGGGATGCTGTTGGGTACTGACTATGCCATAGCAGTCAAAACTAGCCCCGCAGCGAGTGCACAAGTGCTTGGAAAAGGGTGCTGTTTAAAGGGTGCTGTTTGTCCTGAAAAGACATCAAAAACATTTTGAAGTGATAGGGTCCCAACAGCAGATACAGTTCTGATATCGCAGTCCGGGAAGAGAGTGTTCCGGGAAATGGTCTTCCTTTTATAGGAAGCTGCTTTCCAGCTTTTGCAGAGGCTTTGGAACGTTGCCACAGACACTGGAGCTGCCAATGTGTATTTCTTGCAAGACAATGCTTGGTTGCATTCTATACAGTAACTTTCCAAACTCTGGTATTGGCAACAATATAGAAACAAGACTCAGCTATGGAGGAGAGGCTTCACACTTGCTGTCTCCCCAGACAAGATTACTGTTTCAGGGTGATTCAGCCAATATCTGCAGCTCTAAACAGGTTGACAGTGAAACGGAGCACAAGCACAAATAATGCACCATCTTATCTTGTAGGGAGAGCAGCTCCTTGGCAGGCTTCAAAATAACTCTCCCACCACTTAAAAAAAAGAAAAAAAAAAAAAAAAGATAAAAGAAGCTGCCTAATATTTGGGAAGGTGATTGGATCATCCTGCAGTGAATAAATGAGGGAGTTTTGGGTGACTACATAGCGGCTGGGCCTGACACGAGTTGCTGGCAGCAGGGGCTGCTCTGTGTGCCACAGCACAGGCCTGGTGGGCAGCTGCTGGCTTGGGCCTTGTTGCCTTGTAATGTTCAAGATCACTTTAATTTGCTCAACCAACCATTTAATTGTGCTGTCAGGTAGTTTTGCTGGAGGAAGTGTTATGGTATCAAGACGACGTTGACTCGTCCAGCACCCCGCGCATTTCTGGAGCAGGGGGGACATCAGACCCTTTCCATGTTCATCAGAAGAAAAGCTGGTGAAATGTTTGTGCCCTGGCAATGGGGCCCTGCCCAGCACAGCTGCCCTGCATGGCCCTGGAGCCCTGGGAACTAACGAGGCTGAGGTTTCCAGAACTAAAGGGAGATGGAAGGGACCTTTTACAGCACATGCAGTGACAGGGCAAAGGACAATGGCTTCAGACTCATGGACTAACTTTAGATAAGAGATTAGGAGGAAGTTGTTTGGCTCTGAGTGTGGTGAGGCCCTGGCACAGGTTTCCCAGAGAAGCTGCGGCTGCCTCATCCCTGGAAGTGTCCAAGGCCAGGCTGGATGGGATTCTGGACAACCTGGTCTAGTGGAATGTGTTCCTAGAGGATGGGACTTAACTATGCCTGTAAGTTCCCTTCCAACCCAAACCATTCAGTGATCCTATGATTTACATTGTGCCCAGAGCATGAGGGGATCCCTGAGCTGTGCTACCCCTTGGGACACTGAAGACTAGCTCCTGCAGCAGAGGAAGCTCACCCCTGTGGCTGCACCTCTGTTACTGACCATGGCCTTGAAGTCAAAGAATTTTAGTCAGATGTTGGACTTCATATTTTTGGAGGGCTTTTCCAACCTCAGTGATTCCATGGTTCTAAGCAAAAGATCAAAATTTTCTACAGTCCATCTATCCTTGGGGTTAAGAAGTTAATCTCTTCTCATTCTCATTCCTGCTCTTAGTCACTCTTCTGCCTTCAGGGCAGCTCCTGGAAGTAGAAACTTCCTCATGAGGTGTCCACAGAGGCTTAGCCACAAGCACTTTCTGCCTGCAGCATCTCGGGTAGCTGTTGATTCCTTTTGCAGTAACTCACCAGTGCCAAGATAAGAGACGTGGGTTTTCACAGTAGCCTCTCTTCTCACTCTTCAGAGCAACGCTGATTGTGTGTGCTCAGATTTGTAGGGTAACTTCTTAACCAAAGCCAGAAAACAGCTTTGGTTTTTCTTATGGTGCCTGACTGGTGAATGACTTGGCAATAAAGATCATTTCATGACCCTACAATGGCTGTCAGAAACCATCAGGGTTGTCCCTTTTATGTTCCAGCCACGTGTTCCACCTCATGCTCTATTTTCTTAACGTAGCAGATTAGCAGGGGTATTCCTCACCAATATAAAAGTGGAGGTTCTGTAGATAAGTGAGATTTGGAAGCCAAAACCAGTGATGAAACACACTGAGACCAACAGTCTAATGGGGCAAAGGCTGTTAATGCTGAGACTTGGGAAAGATCCCTGTGCTGACTTAACACTTTCAATTTCCCAGAACATAAGATAAGATATGTAAGATATTACAGTTTCTTGAAACAAAAAGGAATAGAAGCCCAAAACACTTCTTTTAGTTATGCATATAGCTAAGAAAAACTCAGGTTCTTCTATGTTCATAGTATTTGATTTCATATCTTCTGGTTCATTTATCATGTTGAGTTTCTGGGTAAAATTCTGGTTAAAGTTAACATTGGTATTCTGGGCTGGTAATTCTGGTTTCAGCCAGAAGGGATTTTGTGCTGTCAGGATGAATCAAAGTATAAGAGTCCTTGGCCATAGGACAAAGTTCATGTTGGAGGTTCTCTCTCTTGGAAGTCAAATTAAGCTTTGTTCAGGAATGGAGTTTCTGGGATTATTGCAATATAAATACAATTTAATTAATGAGAAGGAGAAACTCCTTACTGAAGACACAAATTACTAATATTTTTTTCTATTTATCACACGGTTTATAGTTAAAAGGTGCAGTGCAAACTCTGTACAAACTAAAACATCTCCAAGCAGCTTTTGGGTACAGAAGAACTTTGCCTGTTCCTGGTAATTCTCAATTTGGCAGCATATGTTACCCCTGAATTTCTGTCCTATGCTTGCAGAAAGGAGATGTTTGAGGAATTTGGTATCACTCAGAGGGAACACGGAAAATGGAAAAATCACATTATGACAGGCCAGGGGAACTCAGTGCTGTGTCTCTGAGGAAGAGGTGAATCTGAAACAACTCTTGTGTGGTTTGCTATTGCCAAATTCTGTTCTTGGAGACTAACCCTTTCTGCGGAAAATGAATCAAGACAAAAGAAAAATTAATATTTTGAGTCATATTCCCAGAATATTAATATCTTTAGTGCTGCCAGCTTGCACTAGAACAGCTGCCGTTTAGGTTGGCTGGGTTTGAGTGAAGGGTTCAGTCCTGTTAGCAATTCCTCAAACCAAGCAATCTCCTGCAGTACCTAGGGGGACAGGGTGACGGCCAGGTACCTCTAAGCAGGCTCCTGGGAAGGTTTTGGGAGTGTGATTGGGTTTTTTCCATGTTTTACAGCTTTAGTCCTTGCAGTTACAGCAGTATGGACTTTATTTATATTGTTTTACGTGACTGTTAACCTTCAGAAGTGAAAGTGAAAATGTAGTTTTTACGATCTTGAATTGCAGATAAGGATAGGAGGAGCCAGTGAAGGGTCTTTTGCTCCGAGATCCCATTGTTCTCAGAGGTTGAAATCTCAAAGCATTTCCTTTGGAAAGGGAGCTGAATGAATTAGGATTTGGAAAGGCTGCACAAGCACTTGGGAAGGGAAGAAGCATGAAGGCTTCCTTGGACACAAACTGCTTCTGAGGTACTGTCTTCTTCTTCTTCATAAAGTCCTGTCTTCCACCCCGTTCTCTTCCAAATTCTTGCTTTCTTGCTTTGAAGTAGACATTCAGAAACAGGCACTGAAATGTGTGTGGCAGGAGGGAAATTATCAATGTGATGCACATTTTCTCCATAGGGAAGAGCGTGTGTTACTGGTGCTGGTGATCTTTGTACTTTAATAACACCACATGTTATTTATTAATAACTCCAGACTGGCAGCTTCTAGAGAGCTCTGTGTGAACTCGCACTGATTTGTGTGAATGCAGAAACCCAACAACATCCTGTTGGTGCACTTATAGAAACGTGTGAGTGACCTCAGAAATAATAGAATAAATGTATTAACAGCCTTTTCCTGTCCATGTATTTCCTGAAAAATCTTTCCCGTATCCATTAACCTTCTTTTTCTTCCTCGTAGCTCCTTAGCATGTCTTGCTAATATCTTCTTTTCTAAAAGTGCCATCCTGTCGTGTTTGCAAATAAGGGAGGATTTGTCAGAAGAGCTGCAAGAGAAATCTCTGCAGCTCTCCTCCTTTCCAAGGAGAAGCTGCCACCCAAGCTGGAGCTGATTGTGCATTTCCCCAGGTCCAACCAGACTAACAAACAATCCAACCTTGCAGCTCTGGGTCAGAATGAAGCAAAACAGAAAGCATTAGTAAGTAAGAACAGTGGTTTTAAAATAAAAAAATTTAAACCAGTGAAACTTCATTCTACTTAATGTATTGCAGGCAGCAAAAAAAAAGTTACCAATGTTTTGTAATGGTTGCTGTGGAAATTTTTTTTCAGAATAGAAGGAGGAAAGCCAAAGTGTGCTTTACACTTAGGATTTTTTGCAGAGATTTCTCAGCTCAGACACGATGTTCTGTTGCTCTCTCTGCAATGGCTTGTCAGAGCTGTGGATACAAAACTGCAGTCATGTGTTCACTCAGGAAAGAGCTGCTTTATCCCTTCACATTATTTTGTTTTGTTTATTTGTTTTTATTGCAAAGGCTTGTTGAGAGTGGTATGCAGCAGACCAGTGAGAGAAAAGTGATAAAGAAAGTGATACCAAAATTATCTTTTGTAAATACTCCTTTTCTGGGAAAGAGCTTAGAGTAGAAAATAAAATCTGTAGACTCTTCTGAAGTTCCTTGAGTTTTATTAGTTTTATTCTGTTGCTTACTTCCTTCAGTAGTATTATTTTCTCCAAACTGACTGCAACTTAAGTCTTCTCCAAGGGACCCTTACAGTGCCAGATAAATCTTTTAGAGATTGTGGTGTCTTGTTCCACCAAGCTGGTTCTGACCACAAAACCCACAGACTTAAATGCTCTTAGAGCTATGGAGCCCAGGGTGTGTGGCTGGAAGAGGGAAAAGGGGTGAGAAAATGCAGTGTTTACAGTTGGAGAACAGCACTGATTTTGTGTATCCTTGACTGTGGTTGGTTGGAAAGGGGAGGACATGTGAACCCTGGGCAGCAGCTCTGCTCTGCTGGCACCTGGGGGGTGTTGGGGGGACTCTGCTTTGGTCACTTTGGGGGTCCCCACTGAACCTGTGCCAAAAGCAGAAAGCCTGAGGACACACACTGGAAAGACAGTGAGCTGGTTTAACTCGTGCTGGGGTAGGAGGGACCATGGGTCAAAGTATTCCAGGTCATAAGATTTTAAGTCTGAGAGAGAGCCTTTGCTCTGCTGGAAGTGATGCCATCGCATTGGAGACTGAATTTTCTTCTTCTCTTGGTAAACACTGGAGTTACTTATTGTCTTGTGGTTTTTATGATTCTGTGGGGGAGAAGGAAAAGAGACTTTTTTTGCCTGAGAGTTTCAGGCAACTAGATCCTTTTGAAAACAAAACCAAAGGACCTTGTTAGGGCTCTGCAGATTTCCTGTCAAATCCTCTTTCTCCTGCTGGTCATCACAGGTGGGCTGGTTTGTGGGTCAGGTCTGAGCTGGGGGTAAGCTGAGTGTGGGTGGCTGGTGTTTGCTGAAGGAACTCCAGCTCTTCCTGTTTGCTCCTTTATTCACCTACTGCTTGTTCCTGATCAGCTTTTAGGGTCTGGCTTTACTCTGTTACAGCTCTGCAGAAAATTTCAGAATCTCTAACAAGTGAAAGTTTGCATTCCATTGAAAAAGGAAGGGAAGCAGGTGAGAAAAACAAGATAAAAAATATTTTCTGTCCAAAGAATGTGTTTCACTTTAGATTTGAGTGTTTTATTGAAGTAAGTTTAAAACTGATGGCAGGAGCTGGCCAAGACAGCTGGAGAGTCTCCAGATTTTAAGACAGATCAGTGGGGGGGAACAGAGATTTGGTGGACAGTGTTCTGGCTGTTGAAACTGAAGAGAAGAGGGGGAAAAGGAGGGAATGTCACCAAAGAGAAGAGGAAGGGAGATGTCCTTTGACCAGAATGAGGAGAGGGGCAAGACAACCACACAAGAGAGGACCAAATGAAGGAGGCTGTGAGATACAGACCTCAGGCTGAGAACTTCTGGGGAAAACCTAAATCTTAACCTCTGGGCAAATAACTCTCCCAGATGTGCTGCAGCTGTTCTATGCAATGGACATGCCCTGGGAAATCAATTCTCTGAAAGCATTTACAAGACAAAAAGAGGTGACACTTAGGGACATGATCTAAGTGGTGGATTTGGCAGTGCTGTGTTAACAGCTGGACTTGATGGTGTTGAGGGTCTTTTCTAAACTTATGATTATATGATTCCAAGACTGATGTCAAGCCCTTGGAACTCTGCTCATCTGCAGGGTAGGAGTGACAGGCATTGTTAACTGTGCTTTGCAAATCAGGAAATGGGATAAAGTAATATGTGAAATAGGAATGATCAGAAAAAACATTTCATTAAAAAGACAGGATCAATTTTTTATGTGTGAGAAGAGGATGAGAAGAGATTGTTGTTAACATTTGATGGGGCCAGAGGAAATCCTTGCAGGACTGTCCAGGTGAGCAGGAGCTCTGTGCATAAAGTGTAAACTGTTCCCTCATGTGGTGGTGGAAGAGGACGGATCCCTCCTTGGAGGGGGCGTATGGAGCAGTGCCAGGGGCTGGCTCTGTCCAGCACTCCCTGGATTTGCATCCTGCATAGGGGTGTCGAGAGCCTGAGGTGTCCCAGGTTTTATTCCGTTGGAAATTTTGCAGTTGGTCTCAAGAACCGAGTCTGTGCCTGCTGGCAGTTGGAATGGGAACGTGCTGTGGGTTGTGTTTCTCCTGCATCACCTGTTTCTGGGAAGTGGGGTGGAATTCTCTGCAGGTCCAGATTAGCACAGACCATGAGAGATAAGCATTTATTAGCTTCTATTGAATGTATAATTAGGAATTGGCATATATGTTGGTGAAGATGAAAGTTTATCAGGGAAGTTTTACAAATATGAATGCTTAGCAGAAGGTTCTCTAGAAATTAAAACAAATTTTGATATAGAAGAACAAAAGACGTCTAAAAGCAAAGATTTCTACTCTAGTTGTTACTGGACAAAGGTTGAGACAAGTTGGACAGAGATTTCTATGGCTAAGAACAAAGGATAAGTCAACTACAAACAAAAACGTATTTTACCAAGTAAAGACAAATCTCAAGAAGAGCATAGGCAAACAGAAAACATGTTTTTACCACGTAAAAAGAATTTCCCACTACAGAAAAACAGCTTTTAAGCTTAAAATATAACATACTAATTCAGGTAATTAGTTAGCTATTGCCATAATATGATAATATTAATAGTTGTGATAAGCTATAGGTAATGGTAAAGGTACTGTGTATGATGCTGATTGGTTGTTATGTATGAAGATGCTCAGCAAAGAAAAATATATAATGCATTGTAACCAGAACAGAAGGTGGCTTCAGGCGTGCCCTTAGGCTGCAGCTGGCAGCTCATAGACGTGGCTCTGCACCCGGGACCCAAGATTGCTGGAACTTCTAGCAATAAACAGCATTTCTGAGGAGCCACCTGGGGTCCCACATCTCTCGTCTTAGGCTCTTACACGTAAAACTAATTTGGAAATTTCCTTAAGGTACTTCTCAGGTAGTGACAGCAAAAAAAATTGTTTTAATGAAAGCTGTTGATGAAAAGCTCCCAGGAACAAAGCAGTTTGTGTTTTCCAGAGCTAGTCTGGTGAGGAAAATTATGCGAATTTTCTATAATTTTTTTTCTTATTTGGCTAGTATTTTACTAAAACGTGCATCACAAAATCATAGCAGTTTTATTTAAATGGTTGAAAATTAACTTCTGACTAAATTCAAGAATGTTTTGGAAAGAAATACCAAGTTATTGTTTGTTTGTTCATTTGACTTGAACAGATATTTCCCATCAGAGCTCCTAAATTAAAAGTAGAATTCAATTTGACAATAAATACCAGGCCAAGCGAGACATGCATTCAGCGTAATCCATCTTCCTTAGTTAATTTTCTGGTGTGTTTTGGAAGTGGCAGCAAATCAAGCTGTTATCTGCTGCTCCCACCGAGGGCTGTGTGCGGGGCTGCTGCCTGGAGGAGCCCGGAGGATGAGGATGTGGAGCCTTCTGCCCAACAGGCTCGGGAGGGATTGCCCTCTCCCTGCAGGAGGACCTCGTGTCTCCTGCTGCTGTGGTTGAGCCGGAGGTGGAAAGGGCTGTGAGTTCAGCCCTTGTGGAGTGCAGTAACAGCTGAGCAGTGTGAGGGTTCCTCTGCCTTGTCCCCATCGCCGTGACCTGGGCTGGAAGCAGCTGCTGGAGTTTGGTCGGCGAGCTGTCATCTTTCTGTCGGGACAAAGAGAACAGAGACACTGGGTGCTGAGCACTGCCTTTAATTCCCAACAGGGAGAAGACTGAGGGAGGAGCCTGCTGAGCCTGCCCTGGCACTGTGGAGGATCTGGGAGAGCTCCAGCCCCACTGGAGCTGAGCCCCCTGGGCGGCCCCATGGACTCTCCCCACTTCCTGCACTTGGGTTTCCTGCTCCTGGCTCTTGCTGTTCCCCGTCCAAGTAAGTCTCTGTGTTTGACCTCAGTGCTTTTCCCTGTACTTGCACAGCTCAAAACCTCTGAACTGTTAGGGGAAAGCTCAGCTGTGCCCAGTTAAAGCCAAGACCACAAAACCTTTAAGGTGAGAAGAGAAATTAAGGAGGTGAAGGTTGACGTGTTTCACCTGTCACAATCACCTCTTTTGGGAGGGGTGACTGTTCGGGTCTGTTTGATGTCAGATGAGGCGAGTCCTCTCCCAAAGGACTGACTCTTTCCCAGGAGAGTCTCAGGGGGGAAACCTGGGTCACTGCACCCAGAGTGGGCAGTCTGACAGCTCAGCTCTGAACTTCAGTGGTCTTGGCATCTGGCAGTGTGTTGGAGGGACACCTGGTAGGATTGTGCCAAGGAGTTTGAGAAGGGAAGAGGACAAGAACAGATGAGCTCAGCAAGAGAAACATCTTTCAACTCACTTCCCAAGCTGCCATCTTCCCAGTTAAACCAGTGGAAGCAGTGGGGGAATTCTATCATGTTTCTACCCCCAAAATTATCCTGGGAACTGGCCCCCAGTACTGTGTAAAATTTGCCCATTGGCAGATTTTGTCTCCAAAGCCATGACTGAGCTTGTCCACCAAAACACATCCTGTTCTCTGAAGCTAAACCTTTGGGTAGAAAATGTTTTTTTCTCTGTTTTCTGATTTAGATATTGCCATGTCCACTGCTGGCCCCTCTGAAGAGACGGAAGACTCTTCCTCTGACAGCACAACTGTGACAGTCTACCTCTGTAACGACTATAAGAGCTGCACATGCAAGTCTAGGGAAAACAATTTTGAAAACTTTACAAAAATCGCTGAAACTCAAAACACGGCGTTTTCAGATGTAACAATTGAGTTGGTGACCAACGAAACACACATCACTGTTTGCTTTGAGCAAGCAAATTCTTGTCTTGAAGGAATTTATGGTGTCTTCTGGGAGAAAGCTGAGGGATCAGGACTCTCGTGTGGCATCTTGAATCCTGGAGGTATGCTATGCTGGGAGCCTGGTTATTAACTGATGGAAAACGTATCTTTGGGTAGGAAACCGAACTGTTCTCTATTTGGGCAGACAGCAAGGCTTACGAGTGAATAAACTGGAATGAATGTGTTTCTTCTGTGAAAAAACATCATAAAGTAATTCACAAAAGTAAATTTAGTTCTTTCAGGTCAAACACTGGTTAAAACTACCCTAGGAGAGATTCAGATAAACATGTATTACTCTGATTTTTAAAGATATGTTTTTATTTTAGGGTTTTTTGGCAACAGCAATTCCTATGGTGAAGTTCTGTGCCATGTTGCAATGTGTGAATCTCACCTGCTTCAGCCAGAACACACCCAGCTCCAGCCTCATGAGATGCTCTGTGCAGATCTTCTGCCCAATTCAATAAACGCCCAGGAGCATCTTTCCAGCTTCCTCACAAAACTGCCAAAACCAGGGACTCAAACACCTGTCAGTACATGGAGCAAGCAGCTCCACGAGGGCAAAACTTCATCATGGTGGCTCAGGTTGCAGGGTTGTGACTTAGTTGAGCCCCATCCAAATCAGAGATATTTGTCTGTAGCTGGTTCCCTGGGAGTAGCTTTTATCACCTCTCCTGTTGGAGTTAGAGCATCCTTTCTCATTTTCTTGCTGACAGAAGAAAACAAAGGAAAAGAGTTTTCCCCTTTGTGTGCCTTTATTTGGCCTTACAATTCCTCCCGTATTTAATTTCTGACCACCATAAGCCATTTCTCTCCTGTATTTATACGCACCACTGCAAAATATCTACAAGCTGTCAGTGCTGTGTAAATCTTTGGTGGCACTAAAACATTCACAGTGAAATCTGGAAATCTCTGTAGACAGGGATGCCTGTATCCCTTGAGAGGGGAAGGGGTGGATGTATAGGTGAAGGTAGAAGGGAGATTTCTAGATTCTCTTAGAAGATGAATAAGCTCTATAATGCAGGGGAATGCAGGGTTGGTAGGAGATGCACTCCAGGGTCTTAGAGATTTGCTCAACTACTGGACTTGCTTGTTCCTCTTCTTTGGTTCCTGTGGGTAAAAGGCAGCTGCAATTTTTTTTAATAGATTTTTATTGCATGAAGGTAATGATAAGCTTTTTACAGATGTTTTGTTATTTCATGCATTTAATTGCATGTGAAAACTTTCTCACCTTCTTCAAATATTTCCATTCTTGATTCTCAGAACAACTAATCAGCTTTAGTGAGAAGGAAATCTAATGACAGTGGTTGATTTGGACTGTTAGGGAATGAAACATCTCCAACTCATAGCAATCATAGCAATCTCCAACTCCAAAATCTCCAATTTTGTGCAATGTGATCCACTTTTTAAATCTATTAACCTCTTCAATATCTTTGGCCCTTCACTGAAGATCTTCTACATGATCCATATTTATAATCAAAACTTTTTTTACCTTTCATCTTTCTCAGAAAACAGAAGAGATAACACCAGAACTGAGGAGAAGAATATTTGCTGTGAAGCAGAGACAGATATCTGGAAACACAACCCTACCCTGAAGTGCTACACTCAAAAGTCATGTCCAAACCCCACCACACTGATAGATGGCATTCCTGGTGAGGGAATTCTCGGTTAACCTCTTCTTGTGTTTGTTCGCCTTTTGTTTTGAGAGGGGTTTGGGCACACAGCTTGATGTGAACAGAGTTCCACATGGGCAGGGAGATGTCCTGTGCATTCAGAACTTGAATCCACACATGCTGCAGCCATCCAGTCTCAGAGACTCTGCCTTGGCAAATGGACATGCCCAGACCTGGACAGAGACATCCACAGGCTCAGGCTCCTGAAATATATAGTGACAGACACAGGGATGCTGAGGGAAGGGGGTGCAACAAGTTCCCAAAAATTGACCTTACCTGTAATTGCCTCCAGACTAAGAGGACATTTGTCAACTAATGGCTACATTTATATATTCAAATTTCTTTCATGGTAGAAACTCCTGTCATCTTCCTTAGGTCAAGGAGAAAAAAGGTTTTTAGAAACCAGTCAAAGTGAATTGCCTTATTGAAACACTTCATTAAGGATGGGTCTTGCACCACTTGGTTATTTCAGATAAGATTGATGTTCGAAGGTATCTGTTGTGGTGGGGTGACAAGAATTTGCTTTGAATGTTGATAAAGTGAGCATTATGCCAGGTACCTTCTGTAAGATATGATGAGCCAGAGGCTCTTTGTTCTCTATTCATCAGTCTCTTCTCTCTTTATCAGATGGGGCTAACTCCTTTGTGTGGTGCTTACGAGGCAGCTCATGGCTTAGCACTCCTGCTTGCTTCACTTGGATGCTCTGTTTTCTTCTGCTCTGCAGGTAATCCTGAATTTCTCACCAGCAAAAAGAACAGCACTGGCATCTTGTTTGCATTCCTGTTTGTTGGGGTTTGCATAGGATGGGCCACCGTGTGTTACTTGCGGCTGCGGCGTAGCCAAGGTACAGTCTGACAAATTGTGTGTTGCCCGTGGGTCCCACACCTCGAAGAGGAAAAAGCATAAAGGGTTCTCCTCCTGAATCTCATTTCCATGGTGTTTTCCATGCAGTTCTTAATGGTCTTCACTGGGCTGACAGCTGGAATGAACTCTCCTCCCATGGCTGCCGTGACTGTGTCCATCCGGTGGCTTTGTTACGAAAAATAAGCACAGAAGGAATTTCCTCACTGCTTCCTCCTGAAACAAAGGGGAAGCACTGGCGGGGACAAGAAACCACAGGGCTCAGCCTTCCCTCTCTGGGTTCCTGTTCCTTGGAGCAGTCCCAGACTGCAGCATTGCTGTGCAGTTTCCCTGGCAGAGATGTGTCCCGGCCAGGACACCGATGGACATTCAGGCATGGGCTGACAGGGCATCCAGGAGAGTGGTTCCCTCTCTCTGCCCTGCCCACTGCAGAGACAGCTCTAATTTAAGAACGAGTATTTCCCTAAATGCATCCAAGAGGGAAGTTTGTTTTGCAAACCCATATGTATGGGGAGAGGTGAGATGGGCTCTGTGGAGATTTCTACAGACACTTGAACCTGCCATATCCTGCCATATGGCTTTCCCCCTCCATCCTTGTCCACTCGGCTCCGGTGTCTTTGGCACCTTGTGCATGCCTGAGGCTGAGACCCCTCTCAGTTACTGAACCAGTCCATAGAAACTGATGCTGGTTGTTTTTTTCTGAGAGTCAAAGGATTTAATTTCCAAGTCGGAATTTGTTTCAGGAGGAGTTGCAAAGGCAGCACAAACCCAGTCTCACTGTTGTTGTTACGTCAATAGATTAATGGATATATTGGTGTGAGAGGTAAAAAGTTTACCAGTGATGATTGCCCTGAGGTCCTGCCCTGGGGTGCAAAGTCCACTGATGTCTCAGATCTGTCCTTGAGCCTCTCTAAGGCAGAGGCTGATGGCAGGACCAGGACAGGGTCACAGCAGAGTGTGGGACCCACATTCATGGTCATGAAGCTGCCCCCTTTGTGGGGCAATGGGTGGTCCAGTAGCAGATGGGAGAGGGGAGGTGCCTGGAGGGCCTCACAAATACAGGCATTTTGTTTGTAATTCTAACTGGAATCTACCAGTTTCTTTGGTGGCTTCACAGATTTTTATTTTTATTTTTTTTTCAATTCTGCAGCTTTTAGGCAAGACAGGCAGGCTTCTGACAGAGAAAACCTCGCACATTTTTGATAACCATCTACAAGGGAGAAAACCTCTCTGCCAGCAGCAACCTCCTCCTCTCTCATGATGTACAGCAACCAGCTGAACGCAGACTGATTTTCCATGAGAACTCCTGCTCCTATATTCACAAATAGTCCTGTTTTCACAAATGTACCATCACCACATCCACACCTTCCCTGAGCACTGCCACTCTTGTCCAGCTCCAGGCCTTTGTGAGCAGCACAGGAGCCCCCATCCTGTCCTGGTGCTTGGCTGCAGAGAGCAGGCAACCCAGGGCGTGTGGCTGACTCAGCAGCACTGGCTGAAACCAGCTGAATTCTCTGTAACTGAAAGTGTGAACGGCTCTGAAACACTTCCCATGCTCTCTGCATGGCTTGCACTTGATAATGACACAGCAGCACCCAGGTGCCTGTATTTTTTTAATTCTCAGGTCATCTCTGGATTAACCAAAGCCTTTTGCACAGCTGGCTGGTAGATTGGACTGGAAGAATTTGTTTTTTTTGAAGAGATATTTGATTTTGCTCCCACCCACAGGCTGAGGACATGTCTGTGTGTTTGTTCCTGTGCAGGGGTGGGTAGGAGGGTGTGTCCAGCTCCCTCAGGGATGGCATTGGGTCACAGAGGCCTTGGCCTCCTCCCAGGCTGAACAGAGCTCTGGTATCAATCTTCCTGACAAATCAGGCAAGTTTAGACAGCGTGTGATGAATACAGTCCCTCAGGAATCCCACTGGGTACTTGGTATCTTCAAATCATTCCCATTCCCATTTGATTTGAATAAATCCCCAGCTTTTGCATTGGATCTAATTTAGTATCAGGACTGTTGGGCAAAAATCAGTGGCAGCACAAGTGGAAAAGCAAATCCCTGAAGCAATGTAAATATTTGCTGAATCATTTTTCCATGGTTTAGTTCCTCATAAACCTGTAAGTGGAAGTTCCAGCAGGAAATCCCAAAGGATGTAGGATGTTGTGTCCCTCTTGAACCTGGCTACAGTCAAATCAAAAAGGAAAAGTTCTTAATGTAAAAGATCCAAATAATTTTAATAATTAAAATTATTAATGGCCTCCGTGCTTAAATTTACCTTTTGTTTGGCAAAGGAGACCAATGTTTTTTGGGGTTGGAGGGGATTTTTTTTTTCCCCAGTCAGGGTTTTGCGCTCACACTTTTATCTCAGTTCTCGGCCGATTTGATGCAAATTTTCAATTTTAATGTGGTGGAATGCAGTCAAACGTTCCTGAAGGGTTGACAAACCAGATACTCCAAGGCTGCTAGGTATTTACTGAGTTTGTGGTGTTGATGATCCAGTTGGCAGCTATGTTTTATCATGAGGAATGCTACATTTACTCGATAAATCAAAACTAAGGTTGCTTGTAAAAAGGCCAGACTGTGGATGAAATAAAAAATAGAAAGGAAGAGACTTTTCCTCTTTGTGTAGCATCTTATCACAATTGCACTTACTTTTTTTTCCCTCAACAAAACTGCTGGAAGCTTCTGACAGAGTAGCGCTGTGTAAAAGGAGTGAGGAAGGTTTTCTTTGGAAACTGCATTGTATTAACTTGAGGTGTTCAGGTTTAATGATGAGCAGATTTAATTTCTACTCTGTAACAGCAGTTGGGGCCAGAGAGCTGGAGACGTTTTGAGAGGAAAAGTTATATGGGCACCTCAGTGAGACCAATCAGGAAGCACAAGTCACAGATTGATTTTTATGCCTCACCCAAACACTCTTTCACTTTCCTTCACATCTCTTCTTCCTACGGCTGCTTATGCAGATTGTGATATTTGGGGACATCCCTACCAACTGTTCCACTTTGCTCCTTTGGGGCTGTGTTGTGCTGGTGCACACCAAAGGTGCCACATCTCAGCAAAGGCAGTGAAAACTTGCTCTAAAAATCTACAGTGTTTGTCCTCAGCAAGTCCATTTTGCTATTGAATATAGACACATAGAGGTGGATATTTTTAATCACAGGATCATAGAATGGTTTGTATTGGAGAGGACCTAAAATATCATCTTACTTTGTCTTATGGAATAAAAAAATGACAAACAGCACTAAGAGGCCTGACTCACCAAAAGCCATAATTTGATAGCTGTTATTTCATTTGAGGTGTCATAATAACCACAATAAAACTTCATCTTAAGCACTGGCTGTTTGTTGTGTGGTGGTGCATCCTCCCTTTCCCAGGCCGCGCTTTGATCTGAGGAATGCTCGTTCAGCCTCGGCCTTGATGAGCAGCCCCTGGCTCAGCTCCTCTGGAGTTCATCACTAACACCATCCTCTCCCAGGCACTGCTGATGTCCAACGAGCTCCTGGGTTCTTTAGGAGCAGCCCTGGGAATGATTTTTCTTGTCTGAAGGGCGTAACATCCCTATTCTCACGCTTCCAAAGAACGTGTGCCAGTCTGAAGCGGGGCCAGGATGGAACATCTCTTGTGCTCCTATGAACAGTGGTGAAAAACGAGACCCCTGGAGCTCTCCTGGACCTGCGACCTTCCTCTGAACGGGGTCTCTCCCAGCTGGGATTTTTCCCATTTGCTGCTCTTGGTGGATCCCCAAACAACGCTAAATCCTGGGCTGATGCTCCGATGTTTGAGGCCCGACTCTTCGCCCCTTGGGGAGATGCAAAAGCATCCGGAGCGAGCATTTCCCCACCTCTGAGGGGAATTTCTCACAGATATCTTGCACTGGTTCTTTATGTCTTTATGTGCGGGTGCTTTGGCATGGGAGAAATGCTGCTCTCTTTGATGTTTAAGTACCTGAGATATCTGAGCAAGTTAGGCCTGTAAGTAAATTTAATACAAGCGCAGTTAAGACTTATTCCTCTGCTAAATTATTGAGTTTTCCATGTTATAAGCTAGGTTAAAAGTGTGTTATAAGCTAGGTTAAAAGCTGATAAGTGTGTTTTGCTAAATTGTTACATTTAAGGTATGATTTAAGTACTGAGGTACATTTAAGGTATGATTTAAGTACTGAGTACTTAACTTACTGAGTTAGGTTTGAGGGCTGTTGAGGTTTTAGGTCATATTCCTTTTTATCCTTGCATCCACTGTCCTTTTGTCACACACACCTGAACACACACACACATGAACAGTTCTGGGTTCATTTCTGTTTCGATTGATTGGATTTTGTTGCTTTTGTTCCTTCAGAACAAAATGATGCCTTGACCATCCAGTCAGTAGTAGAGTGAACCTTGCCAGTGAACTTTGTTGTGCTGTTGCTTAATATCAAACCTGGATTTTACTGATCTGCTTCCCCAGGATTTTTTGAGAGATCTCAAACACTCATTCAGAACAGGTATTTCCCATTTGATCCCTCTGTTCCTTGCTGTTCATTGAACAAGTATATGCCCATTCAGTTTCTTTGTATATTGGAGAACTCCAAGGGTCTCATTATACATTTATATACCTTTGTTTCTCAGTGTAGACTGGACTTACACCTTCTGCAACCCTCTTCCAGAGAATCTGTATTATACAGTTCCATGATGTTATTAAAAGCTTCCTAAAAAAAAAAAAAAAAAAAAAAAGTGTATTTTCTTCTATTCTCTGATGCTTTTTCTTACCTTTGCATTTCTAATTTAGATCTGACACCAGCTCCAATTATTAGGTTGAGTTTACTGCTGCTTGTATTTTAAGAACCAATAGGATCATCCTGGGAATCTACAGAGAGAGCTACATTTTCTGTGTGAATGACAGAAGCCACTTTTTTTGCCAACACCTTTGACTGTGCTGAGGGCCAGGGTGGAAGAGAGTGGCATGGTGAAAGGGTGAACTGTGGGCTGGGAGCAAGCATTGCTTCTCTCAGATCCAGCTACAGTTTATGGCAGCCCCGGGCTGGGACTGCTGCTGGTGACTGGCTGGGGGACAGCTTGCACAGGGTGACAGAAAAAAACAGGTTGTTCTGTGTGTCAAAGGCAGGGGCCAAATCAAGGCAAAAATCTTATGGCTCTGTGGAGAGATCTGGAGTTGTAGGAAGAGGGGAAAGGAGAGGGTCAGGCACTTCCCAGATCACTTCCCTGCTGTGCCCATGTGGTGCATTTGCTGAGAGTTAAAATCTGCTCTGATAGTTTGATTTGCCTTATGCCACCCCAAAAAGCCCCACCCCAAAAAAGAGAGAAGAAAGCAGCAGATCCTACCCTTGTCTGTGCCCTGTGCATACAGACCCTGAACTTAGAATAGACCCTGGGAGCCCTTGCACGGCCAGGTAGTGCCACACTGGGGAGCAGATCTCAAATCCAGTCACTTCATGCTGCTGTTGCAGTATCTAGGGGGACATGGTGACTGCCCAGGTGCTTCTAAGCAGTTCCCAGGGAAGTTTTTGGGAGTGTGATTGGTTTTTTCCATGTTTCCCTACTGCAGTGTACCTCACATCAGCAGGGACTTGCCTCATGTCCAACGTTCAGTGACGCTGCTGACAGGCACACTAAAAGCAAAAGTGAAAATCCAGTTGCAGTTAATTAGGCACTAATTACATCTAGTTACATTTTAAAGAAGGGAGGAGCCAGTATCCTGTTTTTCCTCCGGGATCCAAGTGGATCTTTCTCATCTCCTTCTCAGGGCTCTGATGAGCTGGGGGCTGGAAAGGCTGAACAGGTACTGGGAGAAGGGAAGGGAAGAGGCCTGAAGGCTTCCCTGGACACAAACAACGTGTGAGGTGCTCCCACTGTCTTCTCCAAGTGCTCCTGTCTCAGAGCCAATCTCTTCCCTTAGAAATTGCTGCTCTTTCTACTTCTTAAGTAGACATGTAGAATACAATTGGCTTTCTGGGTTGCAAGTTTTATTCTCACTTTGTGACAGTATTTTGCTATGGTGGAAAATTTTTCTTTAAATTTCTGCTTTATTGTCTTGGTAAAGATTGGAATTACTTACTGTCTTGGCTTTGCAAAGAAGTTAAGGGAGAAGGAAAAGCTTGAAAATTTCAGGTAATGATGTTTCCTCAAATAGGTCCTTTAGCAACAAAATCAGAAGACTTGTTAGTGTTCTACAGATTTCCCGTCCAATCATCTTTCTCCTGCTGGTGATGTCAGGCTTGTGGTGATGGGCTGGTTTGTGGGTCTGCCCTTGGCGGGGAAGCTGGGTGTGAGTGGCTGGTGTTTGCTGAAGGAGCTCCAGCTCCTCCTGCTTGGGAGTTATCCACATTGTCGTTGCCAGGATGCAGATCAAATCTGCTGATTTGTGTGCAGGGCTTGTATAATAACTGAGGGTTTTCCTGAAGTAACGAAGCATCTCTCATCTCCTTTCTTTCCTTACAAAGCCAAGACTTTTGCATCTTCAGCCACCAATCTAAGTCCGTGGGAGTCTTGACAAACTGAACTGATTGTACCAAGCCCCCGCATTCGCAGGGAGGCCACAGCTGGGGGACAACTGTCTGACTTTGGCCCTGTGAAGAGCCTCCTTTTCTCCCGATGTCTTTAGAGGCAAGGCAGGCGCTCCCCGTAGAAGGCTTTCTGCTGCTGCCCTGGGGGCTGGTCAGCAGCAGGATATCAGGGGTGGTTTAAGCGTGAAAAAGAACCCAAGGTGCCCCTCCCAGAGAAGTGGCTCTTCCCCCTCTATCACAATCATTATGATACAAAGGCAAAATCAAAGCTCTGCTGACTTACTTCAGTAGACAGCTCAAGCAGCTGGCGGGCAACAGCCCAACCTGGGGCTTATGACTCTTTCCTCAGGACTTTAACTCATTGGTCAGATTGAAGGAGCAGCTAAGAAGACCTTTGAAAATGCTGTGGGTGTTGTGTCTCCCAAATCCATCCCTCTTTCTTCTGCTTCTCCTGTGCTTCCTTGCCCAACATGGTATGTACAATATCAGTGCTCTTACATTTCTTACATTTCAATGTTTTCTTTCCTTTTTTCCAACCTTCTCAAAGCTATGTTTGTCTTAGACATGCAACACCCTCTATTTAATTTTTCCTCCCTTGCTTCTGATGTACCTTCTTCCAGGTGTTTCCCATTTGATCTCTCTATTCCTCTCTATTCATTGAACAAGTACTCCCTGCTCAGATTTTTTTGGATATTGGGGTCATTGGAGAACTCCAAGGGTCTCATTATACATTTGTACGCCTTTGTTTCTTAAAACAGATTGGGCTTACACCTTCTGTAGCCCTCTTCCTATACTGAATCTGAGAACTGTATTATCCAGTTCCCTGATGTCATTAAATGCCACTTTAAAAAGACAAATTTCCTTCCATTTTCTGCCGCTTTTTCTTACTTTTAAATTCCTGATTTAGACCTGAAAGCAATCATCAGAGTAATTTTAGTGAAATTTGTATTTTGGGAACCAATAGGATCATCTTGGGAATCTACAGAGAGAGCTACATTTTCTGTGTGAATGACAGAAGCCACTTTTTTTTGCCAACGCCTTTGGCGCTTGGGAAGGTGCTGAGCTGTTCAGGTCAATGGGCATGAAAGGCACTGCAGGTGCCAGGGCAGCCAAGAAATGACATATCCAGCACAGGGAGACTGAGGTCCAGTCTTACAGAGCGGTTCTGTTGGTGGAGGAGTTGGTTTTGAAAAGTAGTTTGACATGAGCAGACCAAGAGGAACTCTGATATTACAATTTCAATTGCATTTCTTATTTTTAGGTGAAGCAAGTGAACGGTCAACAGACATTATCAGTGCTTGGGAAGGAGACTCCATCACCATTACTTGCCCATTGAATGGTTCACAAAATCAAGTGGGGATGTACTTGAGAGCTATCAGACAGAATCTCAATGTGGTATATTTTCCCAAGGAGAAACCTCCAAAAATCAATCCTGACTTTGCTAATCGCATCAAGTATTCAAAGGAAGGGGAGAATCTCGGGATAACCCTGCACAGGCTACAGAAATCTGATTCCAAAATCTACCAATGCTCTGAAATTGTTAAAATCAATGACCATCCCAAAGACCTATATGGGAAGACAACCATAGTGATGGTCAAAGGTATTGCAATTCCACCTTTTATGTCATGAATTAGTAAATACAGATCTATATTTTAAATCAAGGATTGGAAGAAGACACAATGGGAGGGTGAGTCTGAACCTTTTCTGTGTCTGCTCAGGTCATGTACAGATTTGAAGGAATGTGTGGGTTTGCTCCCTGAAACAATGAAGAAACATGAAATAGTATGGTACCAAAAAAACCCCAATACATCCTAGAAGATTAATTTGTGACTCATTAATTCCAGCTACAGATTTTCACATGAGTCATAGGCTGCTGCAGCAGTTTGGAAACAGTGAGGTCCCACAGCTCTTTCTAAAACAACCTGTCAAAACTTTTTAAACTACTAGCAGAGCAAAGAGGGGGGTTTTTTGGTAGCAGTTGTTTTTGCAAATCTCTTTTGTTTTTACTAATTCATCTTAAATGACAAATTGTTAATAACTGGGATGCTGGTGTTAGGCAGGGTCTGCAAGTTGGGCATGAGTGGGTAAAGGTTTTTTTTTCTTGTTAGTGAGGAGTTGCTGAATGGGCAGAAGTGCTTCTTTTGGCAAGTGTTTCTCGTGGGGAGAATAATTTTTCTGTCTTTATTTTATTTTGTTCATTAGAAGAGGGTTCAGTCCATGTTATTCTTTGGCAGTTTATTCCTCCATGTACCTGTCCTTCCAATGAGACCTTTTAACCTGAAACATCTTTCCCAAAGCTTACAGGGTTTTCTTCCTTTCCTGTCCCCCATTAAATGTGAAATGTAATTGATTGTTGATCAACAATAGTAATTTATACCCATGAAGGATTATCATCTCCTCCCTTGAGCTTCTCCTTTCAAACTTCTTGGCTGTGTTTTCTCAAATGAATCACATCTTGTTTATTGAGTATTGTCTCTCCAAATTATTTTATTAAATTGCTTTATATCTCTGATTCTGATCCTCTTCTCTGAAATGCTTTACCTTTGCAAAACCTTCCTTTTACAAACATAACAAATTGAAAATTAAAACCTTCCCTTTACAAACATAATAAATTCTGTCCTCACTCCCTTATCCACCTAACAATAACGTTAAAAGGAACAAATCCTGTCCTCAGAGGAACTCAGTGGAATGTCTTCCTGGCTGGACAGTGAGTCGTTAACAACCGCTCCATTCTCATAGACCATTTTCAACACTGATGGGACACAGACTGTGTGATTTCATCCAGACCAATAGCCCCCAGATCTCTCTGTGGCTTCATCTCACTTGAGAAAGCAGGCAATGATGCATAGCTGCAGGATGGGCTGATCGGGCTGTGTTCCCTTAGAGGAGGTCAGTGTTTATAATTTTTTAGGTAGATGCAGACCTTTTACAAGCAACTAAACCTGTTGGTCAGTCCTACTTTCAGATCCTGAGGCAGGAAGCTATGCCAGGGTGTAGTAAAATATATCCTTCTTCTCAAAGCCCATGTAAAGCACGTTTAAAAATTAATTTTAACCACATTTCTACCGTCTGCTCTTTCTGCCTGTTCTGTCCCCTTGCTCCCCAGTTAAAATGCACTGTGTTGAGCATGTGATAACCACTAATCTCTGTTTTTAGATAAATCCATCAGGGCTCTGGAGCAGTCACCACTCTATGCCAACCCTGAGCAAGGCCAGTCTGTCAGCATCACCTGTGTGTTGAACAGCTCACCTCAACATGAGGAGTTCTGCTTGCTCAGGACCCACGTGCAGCCCGGCAAAGTGCTGTCTGTGTCAAATCTCAGCGTGCCAGAGGTTTCTCCTGCCTTTGGGAATCGCTTGGAGTACTCAAGGGAAGGAAATAGAATTGTGATAACTTTACACAACCTACAGGAAAAGGACAGTGATAACTACATCTGCGCTGAGCAGGTGATGAATTCCTCTCTGCTCTCAGCGAGTGGCACCATGGTACTGGTTAAAGGTATGACCCTTTTGCTTGTTTAATCATAAATACCTATTGTTTTGTCGTGGACAGAAAGCTTTTGGAGCTTTAGTCAGGACAGGTAAACCTAGGAAAGTTCAGAGAGTGGGTTCAGGCTCCTTTGTGCCCTGTTGAGCTCGGACACAGAAACAGACTCTGTGTTTCCACCTGCCTCGTACAGCCAGAGGGGAATTCAGACCCTGCCATAATCCTGCAGCTTAGAAAAAGGAAAATAGGTCATAACAAGGTAAAAAGCACTTCACTGTGTGCGGTCTGTCAGTTTTAGGGTATAAATAAGTACTTTCAGCACCAATTCTTTGACCTTAGCATGACAAAAACGGCTTTTAGAAACCGTTCCCTCTAGCAAGTCCTGTGTTTAAAAATAGGTCACACTGGGGAGCACAAAACAAGTCCTCTGGCATTTGCTTCAAGCACCACAGACCACAGCAGAGATGTTCTCACCTTGTTACACACTGAGCACCCTGTGTGCAAGGGGTTTGTTTCTTCTGTGCTACAAAGATGAGTTTTTTATTTTTCTGCAGGATGATGCTGTACCCATTTGCTGAGCTGAAGTCTGAACCGGCAAGAGAGTGCTTGATTTTGGTCTTACTGGTGCAATTTGACCCTGTGCATTGGGCTTTGTTGAGCCCTTTGTAAAATAAGGTTTGCAGAGGCCCTAAGAGTCACAAAGGATTTTTCTGCAGTCTGCAAAGGCAGCTGTGGTCCTATTCTGTGCCGCCACCCACAGCTGGGGCAACGACTCAGTAAAGTGAGGTGGGGGAAATGACAGTAGCCCAACAGAGCGGGGGTTTGATTATTAATTAGTGTGTTATTCATATATGGATTAATTGAGGTTTTAGAGAGTTGAAACCCTTTCCACCAGCATAATTCTACTCAGTGCATTTCATACCACAGCATCCTCCTGCTTCTGTCTGTACCTCTCACCAGCCTGGCTCTTGGATAATTCAGAGCCCTCAGGATTGCAGCAGCACTGTGGGAAAACATTTCCTGCTCCCATTAGGAGTATGTGGTCCTATCAGTGGTGTGGAAGCTGCCTTTGTGGAGTGCTCCTTGCTGTCCCACCTGCAGCCACCCCAGCCTCTGGAAGAGCACAGGGAATGCCAGTGAGAGCACTAATGGCATGACAAACGTGGCTCTGTAGCTGTTGATACCTGATTTTTTGGTTAACCTGTAAAATTATATTTTCCAGAATAAAAATAAGATTCTGGCTCTTCGTATTTATAACAATACTGCCGTGATTTTAAATGCAGAAGTGGAGCAGGCGTGTGAGAAGAGCTGCTGGGATTTGTATGTCCTTCTCGTCATGGTGGCTCTGCTGTTGTGTGCCCTGGTGTGCTGCACCCTGTGCCGTGCGGATGTAAGTACGCTGTCACCACAGCAAAACTGTGGAGCAAACTGATATTATTTTTAAATAGTGGCTGGGTCCAGCAAACATCTGATAAACCTAAGGAATCGTGGCTTCCTATTGCTCTCCTATTTGCCCTTGTTTAATATCTTCCAGCTGTAAACTCTTGGCAGCTAACGCAGTGTCTTGTATTTCTGTAACCCTTTGTAAATGAGATATTTGTCTTTTGATAGCAAACCTCGAGTGAGCTGTGTGGTTGACACAGCCATGTCTTGTGTGTGTATCCCTGAACAAAGCCCCCCACTGTTCTGCTTTGCTTGCATTTTTAAATATTTTTGTGAATTGGGACTGGAGCTGTACATAGAAAGATTGTAAGAGATGTAAGAGAATTCTTGGAGGGGGACACAAGGGCAAAAAATCTCATAAAATATCCTGATGTCTGAAAATAGTGCTGGGAGAAAAAAATTTGCTTCTTTCCAGAAAAAAAAAAAAAAAATTACATATTTTTCCTTCGCTGGGATTATTTCTATAAATATAATGCAGAAAGTGCCCAGAAATTGTCTCAGACACATTCTTCTGCTCCATAAAGATTACTGAAAAATTAGTGTATGATTCACAGGCTCCTGTCTCGTCCCTCCAAATGTGGATCCAGCACTGCTAAAGGTCAGTAGTGTAACATCATTCTGTCAAAGCCCAGTGGGACCTTGTGTCCTGTGTTACCAGTAACAGTCTAAGAATGAGCTTTATTTATTATTATTGTCATTTATTATTTATGTCAAAGCTACAGTTACATCCAACTCTTGAAGGAACTTTTCGTGAAATTGCATCTGACTCATAAAAGAAAGTCAAATAAATAAGCTGATAATTTCCACTTGGTCCTCTAAGACCTCACTGGGCCGTGAGAGGAATTTTAAAATTTGTTTCCTCTTCCAACAGACGATGTAGATGGATGCCTAAGATGGAAAACAACTCTTTGGTTGGGGTCTTTCCAGGCTCTGTTTTGAATGGCTGTTTTCTTTGTTTTACAGGTGAAGAAATGTTTCCAGAAGAAGAAGCCCAATGCAGTATATGAAGACATGTCTTACAATTCCAGACGGAGCACACTGGTCAGAAGCAACACCTATTCCAGAGGTGAATAAACTTCTGCCAGCTGGGACCTTGTGTGCATCGACCATTCCCTTACAGGCAGCTCTGAGGGCTGCTTTAACCACCTGAACTGAAATTGCTGTCACCTACTTTCTTCAGTGGAACGAAAAATCTCATTTTGAAGGTTGCTTCTACTTTTTAAATTTTTTTTTTTTTTTTTT
>WAAG01074468.1:75930-115475 GCA_013390105.1 Tichodroma muraria
TGTGAAAGCAAACAGTAGTGGAGGTAGATGTTTTGGCTTGTAAACAAATTTTTAAAAAAAGAAGTAACACCTTGCTGAGGAAAATGACACTGCGCCATTTCTTAGGCTGTACCTGTGTAGAGTGGCAGAGAATCAGCACCACAATTAACCCAAGCAGTGGTGCATGAGCTGCTGGGGAATTCAGCTCCAGAGTGCCAGGGAATAATTGGGGATTTGGCTGCCCAAGAGGGTTGGAGCACTCTGAAGATGCAGAGTTGTCTCAGAACTTCCCTGGAAAGCAGAAAAACTGAAATTTTCATCCCAGAGTTGCAGACAGAATTGCTCTGGGCTAATTCCGTTGCCTTTGCTTCTTTTTCTGTCTGAGCCTCTGGAGAGGGAAGTGATTTTCAAGGAGAGGTGGGAAGTGAAGTTCTGAGGCTGGGATGGGACCTGCAGCAGTGAGGATGGTATCAGTATTGATGTTCCCAGCCCCATCCATGGGATAAATTACAGGAATTGCAGCTGGGAGCAAAGCAGCCTCAGGTGGGAAGCAGGGCTGCCGCTCCACTGTCAGAGTTTGTGGAACAGGGATGGAGCAAGCCAAAGCAGCTGAGCAAGGACAGCAGGTCAGAGGCAGAGAAAACCCAACAGGAAAGGGACAAAGAGTGCTTGAAATGACTCAGGGGCCAGGTCTGGATGGAGTGGACTAGGCTGAGTGCCTGGGAAGGGGAAGTCTCATCAAGAATACTTTTGGTTATTTGCAAAACTGAAGAAATCAGCCAGCACATGTGGATTAGCGCTGATAGAGCCTATAGAGTCAGGAAAATTTAGTTGGTAAAAGCATTTAACCCCTTCACTCAGGTGTGTGTGACAAGGATGTGCCTGAGCTCAGATGCCAAGGAGACTGAGAAGCTGAGTTGAGCCACAAACTTTGCAGAAGGGCAGGAGACAGGAGAGGAGCAGGTTCTGCTCCTGTGGTTTGTGACACTGGAACGTCTCCAGTGACTCCTGCAATCCAGTGTTTATGTGCTCCTGGCAGCTGTTAAGAGCTACATGATCCGTGTCTGAAACCCACACTGGGAGAGTGGTCTGGAGCCAGTTTCTCCCACCTGTCTTTTGGTGGTGGCTGCTTGTGACTCCTTTTCCATCCAATAACTCATGCAGGAGGCATCCTGCCACAGAATTCAGAGGCTCTGACCAAAATATGTCCAGCACTGCTGGCTCTGCAGAAGACAAGCTACTGACTGCTGATTTCTCAAGGTCCCTGTGCTGGTAAAAAACCTGTTTCTACTCATGGTATGCAAGCTTTTGTAAGCACTTGTTTTTCAAAGCATTTAGTTTCTTTTTGAAAGAAAGCAATATATTAACAATCAGCTTACAGTCAATTTGAAAACTTGAAGAGTTTTTTTCTGGTTCACAGATTTGGTTTTCTCACAGCTTTGAGCTTTGAGGTGCTGAAAATAATTCTTTGGTGCCATTTTTTTAATCTGACATAATTAGTTAATATGCTCCTGCAGTAGTTAATGAATTCTTTTACTGCTTGTCATATAAATTTAGCAGTATTTATGTTGTTTTGCATGTTTTTTAACACTATTTCAAATCCTTCAGGAATGACTGGTTACTGGCTTTGTGCAACATGCAAGAAATCTTTCCAATTTCATTTGGAGTCTCAAGAGGTTTTAACTTACTTTTTAGAAAATCAATACATTACTCGTCGTACATTACTCTCTCATATAGCCAGAGCACCCTGTCTTGTCTACAAGAATCTCACATAATATTTTCATTTGAGAAATGGAAATAAAACTACTAGCCTAAACACTCAATAAAGGGAATAAACCATTTTGTCCAAACACTAAAATTTTACAATGTTGTCACAATCTGTCTGGTACAAGTAGATTGTCTGCCCAATTGTGGATGGGAGATGACTCCACTCTGTGTAATTAACTGCTGGTAGGGCTGGATGAACTCTCTGGATGGTGCTAATTCCTGTGTAAATACTTCACAAGAACCGTAATTTTGCTTTTGGCTGGTATTTGACTGCACCAGCTGACTGGCTTGTGTCTGAAACTCTCCCTGGAGAACACATCCATGGCCCCAGAGATTTTCACCTGAGATATTAGAAATGCTCTGCTATACTCCTGTGCTTTCTGTCTGTAATGGGAATAATATCCAAACACCACACATGCCAAGTGGAAGAAGAGTTCTCATTCCTTCTATGAATTAGTATCAGTAATTAGTGATTAGTAACTCTCTGGGAAAGCCTTTAAGTCATCCCTCTCTGCAGTCCATGACACCCTGAGACATTTGGTCCATCTGCTCTTAGCAGAATCACACAAGTTGTAAAAATGTATTCTGTGGGTCGTTGTACAAGTGATGCTTTACCAATGGTAGTAACCACTACATCCTCAGAGGGTGGAATTTATTACTCTGCTCTGGTAGGCCAGAAAAAAAGAGACACTTGGTTTATGGGGTCTCTTTCCCCACACATTATTGCTTTACAGCTTGGGGGCCAGTCTTCTGAGAAATGACTAAAGCCAGCCTGCCTCTTGTGGTTTTACTTGTGTTATATTATTTCTCTGCTCAGAGAAATAATATATAAAAATATAAATAAAATATTTTTTATTGTGTTATATCTCTGCTCAGAGACAATTGGCAGCAAGCTTGTGGGTGAGTGACATTTAAAGTCTCAATGTAGAGGTGACATTTTGCACAAATGCTCGTGAATTCTGAGAAATAAGGTTGTTGAAGAAATTCTGTAATGTTGTAGATTTCTCTGTTACCCTCATTCTCATACTTTCTAATGCTCACAGTGGAAGCTTTTCTAGGAAGTCTCCTCAAAGTGATGGCAGTTGGTGCCTAAACTCTAACAGCTTTTGGACTCAAAATCTTTATTTCTTTTTTTTTTAAAGCCTGAGCAGTTTAAAGTTTCAAAAAAAGAAATCAACCATGTGTGCGTACACACTGCAGGTAAAGAAATTACAGTTCCTAATGGCTTTCCAGGCTGAAATGAAAAACAGTCTTTTCACAGAGAGCACACACAGAGAGCCATGTGCTCCTTCCTGCGAAGGTATTTTGGAAATAAAATTGTAGCACGGTAAAATAGATCATTATATTTCTCTCCTAACCAGAAGAGGAAATAGAGGAGGATTCCTACCAAGTTTAGAGCTCACAGAGAAACTCAAATGAACAGCCTGAACTGAGGCTTTGCAACTTTTTGACTCGTCCAGGCTTTGGTGAACCAGGAGGGAACCGTCACCGAAAGCATGGCTGCTGTCCTCCGTGTACTTTTGTTAGTAAATCTCTCTCACCGTGATGGTCACAGCGAGCTTCAAACCCCCTGAGTGGGCTTGGCTGAAGGCAGGGAAGGGCAGTTCTTCCAGTGCCTCTGACTCCACGACAAGCACTAAGGCTCAGGCCTGGGGGCACCACTTGGGCGGTGTTGGGGGAAGATGAAACAGGAAAGCCTTATAAATATGATTGCCTGGCAAAAGATTTCGAGAATATGGAAACTATAAGCGAGATGGAAATGAAAGCAGGCTTTGAGATACCAGGCCTTAGTAATATGGTAATGTAAGGATTCTTATGGGCTGTATGTAAATGCTATAGGATTTATACCTATAGCACTTATAAATAAAATGTATTATAATATATAAAATCATATTTTTATAATATAAATTATAATCTGTATAATATATAAAATTTATAAATATAGATTTATTTATATATAAAGCATATATAAATACCTATATTTATAGGTATCCTGTACTAGATTGGTTAGTGAGAATTAGAATATTCAGCACAGAAGAAGATTTATGGCAGTGTAAGGGGAACTTTGCTCTCTTCTCTTTGGGGCCTGCTCCGAGCTGTGGCTGGCAGCTGCCAGCAGGGCCCCTGCACCCACACCCTTTGCAATAAACCACTAAATTCCAACACCTGGATTCAGAGATCTCTTGTCTCCGTCCATCCTGACCCTCCTATCTACCGTTGCTCCTTCGGGATGGAACAAAAAGAGAGGCAGAAATATCCATAATAAAAATAATTACGTTCCTTAACAATGTGCTGCCTGCAGCTCTCTTCTGTCGGGCTGCTCTCACGTCTCAAGACAAAAATAGCAGTTCTGTGGTGGAGACAGCATAGCCTGACTGCTGCAGCGGGGGGCTGGGGTGTTATTTACGTTCAGAAACGCTACAAGGGGGGCTGCTCTGTGGTCTGAAATGTCCCCATCCTGAGAGAGGGGCCGGTGAGCTCATTCTGGCAGGTTCCTGTGGTTGCTGCGTGCTCGGCAGGGCTGGGGCACCACTTCTGCAGAACATCACCCCCAAAACCAGCCTCGCTCCCTCCTCTGAGCTGCCACCTGCCAGTGCCCCGGGGTTCCTCGCTGCCACTGCCACTGTCACTGCCACTGTCACACCGAGCTCTGCCTTACTGATGCCTTTTTCGGGCTTACCTAGAGACAGGCTAGACAAAGTTAAAAGGATAAAATATTATAATGTTTTAATATATTAAAAAAATTATATTTAATGGTAGACATAAGCAGATCTATTTAATGAAGGCCTTCAGGTACATTGAGGGCAGACGAAGCCTCCCCAAGGGGCTACACTCAAGATGATGGTCATGAGTTTTTCAGACAGAAATAAGTTTGGTCCATTTACATATCAGGGGTTAATCCTCCAGTTACAGCTTCAGGTAATGAAGTCGTATTTCCTCATTTTGCTTCTCCCCAATTCATTTTTTGTTTATACTTTTCAGGGCCTGAGGCTGTAGGGTGTCCTTGGACTTCAGGCCCAAAAGGATTGTTTTGTGTGACCAAAATGTGAAGACAGTAGCTAACACTTCCTATGCAGTTTAGAGTTAGGCACCAATGCAGTACAGGATTTGAAAAATATAAAGGCTGAAATCTTAAGACATCGTTACAGCTGCCTGTGGCCCCTTGGTTCCCTCACTGTCACTGTCACACCGTGCTCTGTGCTGCAGCTGCCTGTGGCCACTCTGTCACTCAGTGGAGACAGGTCCCTGCTGTCCCCAGGGCAGCTGGCCTTGGCAGAGGGGTTGTTAGCAGGTGAAAGCCAGGCACGGTGGTCAGACACAATAAGGAATTTCATGGACACACGGATGTGTCTCCCAGGCTTTTCCAGCCCCACTCAGCCCCCATGGCCCCGCAGTTGGGGTCATGTCCCTGAGCTGCAGTCCTGCTGGCCGTGGCCAGCTGCGAGCTGGGTTTGATCTGCTCCAAGCAGAATTCACTGGTTAACTCCATCTCTGCTTTTCCCAGTTTAAAGAGGAGAAGCTGAGGCACTGGGTAGCTGATGCTCCTGGACCGAGGCTATAGAATCAGACAGTAAAGCGGTTTTCATTCAATCCCACCAATGTCCCTCATATTCCTATTCTGTTGTTGCATGGAATGAGGTAGAGGAGGATAACGTGACCATCAAACCTGTTCAGTGAAGAGCTGGTACCACTGTCATTACTTCACATTTCACTGTCATTACTTCACATTTTAAAAATTTGATTTTTTGATGAGCAAGCCTCATCTACTTCCTAGCACAAAGACATAAGAGAAAGTGCCTCCTGATTTTGCTTGTTTTTTTTCCCAGCAGGATATTTGGCATGTGCCAGTGGCACATTCTGTTTGATGACTCTGTTTGATAACATCTCCATCACCACAAGATATGATCAGTGACCTTGCTCTGAAAGTCACAGATGATACAATCTGAAATTTTATCTTTTGATGTGGCTTATTTATCTCAAATTGGGTCTCTGACATTAGAGTGAAGAGTTGATATATGATATTTATGGCCACTGACATCCCCTGCTGAGCCTCTCAGCTCCTGCACTGCATCACTTTATTTGGGCATCTCTCCATCAGCCCGTGCACCTCTCCTCTGTGCATTGCTAGCTCAGGCAGCAGCAGCAGTCTGGCTCCTGCAGACACAATTTCATTCTGGGCTCTGAAACACTGCCCACAATTAGACCACTTCTGAAACCTCATGTTAGAGCTTGTCTGGGTATCTCAGGTGTCCCAATATGGAGGCCATGCAGAAATGCAGTTAACAATGCTCAGCTCCTGATGCAGCAGCACCGCCTTCCACAAAACTTGGTGTTTGTACAGATCCTGAAAAAATCCAGTGGCACCAGGGATGTTCTGAGCTCCAGCTCAGAGTTGTGATGGGCACCTGAGCTTGCTTGGGTACAGCCATGAGCCTCAGCTGCTGCATGGGTGTACTTGGCACCTTGTGGAATCATGAACTCCTGTCTGCCAGGGACAAAACAGGGTGAGGGACCACTAGTCTGTGGCGTGAACAAAGAACCTGCCTAAGACACAGGTAAATAAAAATTCATATGTTGGAGGAGTAGGGTTGCTGGCTTTGGGTTTTTCTGTTGTTGTTGGGTTTGTTTTGTTTTGTTCTGTTGGGGTTTTTTTTGTTTCTTTGGGTTTTCTTAAATTATTATTTGATTTATTTGCTCTTTTACCTATTGAAAACTGCTTGCTGGCTGGGAGAAACCATGCTCACACATCAGAGCTATCTGTCAGCTAGGTTCAGAGACGTTTAGCAGTTACACCTGGAGGGTTAGAGGGAAAGTAGGGACGTTCCTTGCAGGATTGGGCACTTTCAGGCACAAACCCAAGGCTCAAAAGATCAGTAACTGCAGATCGAAGGTGTTGCTCAGTTCATGTAAGGGCTGTGCAATTACTTTTCTACAGCATTGCTCTGCTGCCCCTGTCCCCCTGAAATGTGACATTACATGAGCTGCTACTGAATCTGTCACCTGCTGGGTGGCCCAGCTGGTCCATACCAAGGTTCCTCCTAATGCTAATATGTTAACTATGCTAAATAAATGCTAAATCCTAAAATGCTGATATATTCTTGAAATGCTCTTCACTTTAAGTCACACGTGGACCAAACCACAGAATATTTGTATCTGCTTGGACAACATATTATCAGTTCTGAAATGTCATTTGCTGGTTGAAAGATTCCTTGCTGTTGGGAGTAAGTTTTCCCTAGTAGATTTTAGGGCTGCTCAGCTGCACATATTTAAGTTACACTCAGTTAGTTACTAAGTTAACTCAGTTAAGTTAATTAACTGAGTTAGTTACACTAACTGAGTTTGTTAGTTATCTAAGTTGCACTTAGTTACTAAGTTAACTCAGTTACACTCTCTGACTCCAGTGTTCTTACATTACACAGCTGGGTACAGAATCACTGAATCACCAGTTTGGAAGAGACCTTCGAGATCATCGAGTCCAACCCATGCCCCAACACCTCAACCAGACCATGGCACCCAGTGCCACATCCAGTCTCTTTTTAAACACATCCAGGGATGGTGACTCCACCACCTCCCCGGGCAGACAATTCCAGTACTTGATCACTCTTTCCATGAAAAACCTTTTCCTGCTATCTAGCCTATATATCCCCTGGTGCAGCTTGAGGCTGTGCCCTCTCATTCTGTCAGTGCTGCCTGGAGAAAGTGACCAACCCCACCTGGCTACAGCCACCTTTCAGGGAGCTGCAGAGGGTGATAAGGTCACCCCTGAGTCTCCTTAGCTCCAGGCTGAGCACCCCCAGCTCCCTCAGCCGTCCCTCACAGGGTTTGTGTTCCCAGCCCCTCTCAAGCCTCGCTGCCTCGTCTGGACGCGCTAGAGCGTCTCCACGGACTTCCCAAACTGAGGGGCCAGGACTGGACACAGCACTCGAGGTGTGACCTCACCAGTGCCAATCACAGGGGAAGAATGATTTCCCTGCTCCTGCTAGCCACACTATTCCTGATCCAGACCAGGACGCCCTCGGCCTCCTTGGCCACCAGGGCACACAGCTGGCTCACGTTCAGTCGGCTGTCAATCAGCACCCCCAGGTCGCTTTCTGACCCATTCGTGAGGCCACTTCACATCAGCAGGAGGCAGGAAGTTAATTCCCCACTTCAGGTTCCCTGCAATTTAGATGGCCAGGTAGTGAGGTGCAGCTGAGGTTTCCTAAGGCACTCAGGGAGACATGATGCAAAACGGAGGAGCTGGAAGAGAGGAGGTTGGTTTGGTTGAGCCACTTGCCTGGATTTTTAGGTAAGTGCTGTTTTAGTCTTGTTAGAGGCAAAGCTGTGTTAGAAAAGCTATACAAAGACGTTGTCTAGCTCTGTACTGTGTTTTCTTGGTCGGTTTTTGTGTGTTCTGGGAACTGCAGGTTCTACAGCTCTGTGTTAGAAATACTGAGAGAAAACAGCTGGGTTTTTGAGGGAGCTGGTCCTGGGGCAATCCCTGCTTTCATGAAGCACCACTGCTGTCCTCCAGCAGAAGCTTGGTCTCAGGAAACAACCCAGCTCTGTGTGTTTGTGGTTTTTTTTCACAGCTCTGTGAAAAATGAGCTCTGTGGGCAGGTGCACTGTGAATCTGTGAAGCTGAATTACTTGTAATTGTCAGACATCCTGGAAAGAGTGGGAGATGTTCACAGCTGCATCCTCGGGCTGCCTGCTAAAGGCAGGGGGTGCAGGTGTTACCCTGCCCTGAGGGAGGTGCAGCGTTTTGGGGAAGAAGGTGTTGGATGTTCCCAGTGTCCCCAGGACACCCAGCAGCCCTGAGCTAGCATTGTATTCCCTCTGGAAGTGCTGTCAGCAGAGCCAGCAAGTGAAGGAGGGGATGTTGCAACCTATTGCACAGCTCTGCTGTGGTTTAGTAGCACCTCGTACACCAGCTGGCATCCGCCCCAGGCAGTATTTTCTGTCTCTGTGGTTGCCCTTTGTCTAACAGGGGACTAAATCAAGCCCCCAGGAAAACTGTGGTCTTTTCATCTACCTTGAAAGACTTTAAAAAAAGAAAGCAGGCACATGCAATGCCTCAAAAACTGAACTCTTCGTTGTGAAGCTTTCCTTATAATTTGTGCTGGCAGCATATTTTCTCAGGAGCAAGTTTAGTTTGTAAGAATTGGGAGCTGCATGTTTATTCTTTGGGCTCTTTCTGCCTGCTTTTGTGTCTTCTTGTTTCCTTTGCATCAAAACAGGATGTGTCTTCAAAAACCACAAGTAAACAATAATTAGCTCTGAGTTGCTTCAATTTACTACATCAGATTGTGGTCAAATCTATCCTGAGTTCTGTCAAACAGCCTGGCCAATTGAAGGGAAAGGAGGAAAAGGGTTGTGACTCTGACATTCTTTTCAGCTAAAGATAAAAGAAATACCAGCCTGAAAGAAGGAAATCCGTACTTAATACTCTGCATCCTCAAACACTTTTTTTTTTACATTAGTGGAAGCACATTTAAAAGACTTTCAATGGTGAATACTGCAGCAGGAGTTGGCATCAATGCTGAACAGGAAAACGTGATCACAGAGTGGTGTTTAATAGTGTAATAGTGTAAGTAGCTTTTATTAATATCTGTTCTATGCTTAGATTAGACACCGCCTGCCACACCTCTGGGCACGCCCATTACTGAGGGAGGGAACTCCCTGGATTGTTAAAAATAGGCCATTTCAGGAGAAAGGATAAAGACAGGCTGTTCCTAAAGCGTGGGAAGAGGCACCAGGAGGGATGCTATAGCAGACTCATGGACAAGGGCCAGCAAGGTCTAGAAAGGACTTGCACAACTCCAGCACACAAAATAATTCCCTGTGTCTAGGTCCAGCCCATCCTAGGAGTGAAGTGCCTGCCTGATCTCTCCCTGAAGCCTCCTGCTGGTGGCATCATTCACAGCCTGTGCTCCAGTTTCATTCCCTTGAAACTGGTCTGAGCTGATACTGAGCTGTGCCCACAGCTCAGCCTGAACCCAGGAGTGCCAGGAAAACAAAGCTGCTGCCTTTCCTTGGCTAATCTCAGCACTGGGGTTCGGCCCAGGTCAGGGACCTTGAGGAGCTGCTGCTCGAGGAGAGGGACTCGCTGTGAATCTGGTGTGGAGCTGATACAGCTACACAAAAGAGCTGCTGTGAGAGAGATACTCTTGGTGTAAATTTGTGCTGAATTAACTGCTTTAGGAGCGATATCTTTGTATGATAGAACCCGGAAATTCATCATGTGGAGGGGCTTGAAAATGGAGCAGGGTGAAGGGAGAGACTAATGAACATCACAGTGAGGAGGAGTCTGTGCTCCCTGGCTGGCAAAGGAACACAGAAGCTGATGGTTGTGCTTTTGCGTGGCAAAATCTCTTAATTTTAGACTCTTGGGTAGTGTCAGGCTCTAGAGCGCTCTGCATGCACACACAGATGTGTGTGGGAGTGAAGGTGCTCTCCACAATCCATGATGAGACTATTCCTATCAAATATTCATCAGAGGAAGATTCTCATCTGTACATTTTGTATTATTCAGGCTTACACATATTTCAGTGACTTTCATGTTGCCTACAGGATTTAGATACCAGGGATAAAACAGGAGGCTCTTTAATTTTCTACATTTAGGATTTCTGCTTCATTAAAATTCTTTTGAAGATAAGTCTTAATGATAGATCTTCTGCCTTGATTCTTCCTCCCAGGAAAAAGCAGCTCAGAGCTGCAGATGATCTCACTCCAGAGGAATCCCTGCCACCTCCCCATCAGCTGTGGGTGGAGGATGCAGGTAGCTGCATTTCTATTCAAGAAACTACCCCAAAGGGTCTGCATTTAGCCCCGGTGTGAAATAGCTTCCTCACACTCCCCCAAATTAAAAATAGAGGAGTATTCTCCTTTGAATGATTCTTTCTGAGACACTGTAAAAAAAACAAATTATTGAGCTGGTTTGGACTGAGTTTTAATCCATCAATTAAAAAAACTGTTTTTTACACACACAGTTCTGGTTTGATTTGTTGCATTTGCCTGTTTTTTTAGAAACTTTGAAGCACCTGACTGGCTGCTTAAAGAGACTGTGGGTGTTTGCCATCCTCTGCAAGGCCAGTGTGCTCTTTGCTGCCATCAGACGTGGGTTAAAGGCACACGACAGGTGGTTCCAAATTTATTGAGAAGATGATAATACTTGG
This sequence comes from Tichodroma muraria, assembly GCA_013390105.1. Taxonomy (NCBI): domain Eukaryota; kingdom Metazoa; phylum Chordata; class Aves; order Passeriformes; family Sittidae; genus Tichodroma; species Tichodroma muraria. The sequence goes on from WAAG01074468.1 coordinate 86,835, forward strand.
GGTGTTGCAGGTGGAATTTCTGGGGCCAGTTTACCAGCCTGGCTGGTTGAGGAGAGAGAAGAGCAGGGTTGTTACTTTGAGATTCATTATAGCTGGAGGAAAAGGGAATGCCAGTGGCTGTTAGATGGAAGCTGGTACTTAATATTCTGTGGGATAAAAAATGGTTTGGGGTCAAAATTACATTTAAATTGTAATTACTTTATAAGCATAATTTACTTATAATTGCCTTATAAAGGAGCATGCAGAATTCCTGAAGAGGATCCCTCACTAACAGATAAACCAGGATGTTTGACTTGAAGAGGAAGTCACAGCATGCCTGTGATCAAGGGGCTCAGTTTGTTGTTGCCTCTTGTGCTCCCTTGGTGGCCCAAAGGACACCGAGAGGCACCAGAGTGGCTGGGACAGTGACTCTGGGTAACACTGTGTGATATTGGGGTTGTCAGTGTTTGTTTCCTAAGGACCAAATGCAATTAAACTTCCTCTGGTCCCAAACACAGGCTTTGGCTGGGGCTGACCATGGTGCTTTGCATTCAGCTTTTTTTTTTTTTTTCAAATTTTCACCATTTCTGGCTTTTTGAGGAAGAAAACCCTGAAGCAGATAATTCTCTGATAATAAACAGATGGATAATTCAATCATGTTATTTTGCAAGATCCCTTGCTAGGAGGAATCCTGCCTGGGGAAGGCAGCAGGCTCGCTCTGCCAGCTCTCTGAGGAGCTTTCGGGTGGTTTCTGTAGTTCTTAGCAAAAATCCTTCCAACTTCTTCTACTTACGTTGGTGTCTGCTGCAATTGTGTCCCACCAGGTTTGCATTAGCAGATCTTGCTTTGCATTAGCAAACACATTTAAAAAAAATATGAGCTGAGCAAATGCTTTAAATGCTGGACAGTTAGAGCAGGTTGAAGGATTTGATCTGAAGGAAATGAAAACTCAGAGCAACGCTCATTTTAAATCATAGGAAAAGACAGTGGCTTAGTAACCTAAACTGCACATCTTCAAACCCTGCAGAAAAGCACCAGAGTCACAGAGGTGCTGAGCTTCAGCAGTGCCACTAAATCTCCTCCCCACCTACCTGATGTGTATATTTGGGAGCTGGTGCTGTGGATGTGTGTGTTTATCTAGGAAGAGTTCACACAGATCCTTTCCTTTCCATTTTCTCTGTTTCTGTGGTAGATTTTCTGGTACCAGACTCTCAGCAAGGAAGAGGAGTTAAATTCTCAGAGCTGAGGAAAAACAAACAAATCGTGGGCACAACGTGGTGCTCTTCTTTTTTGAGCATCTCCAGTTTCTGAATTTGAAGCTGAAACTAAACTGTAGACACCTGGTGATGTCCAAAATCTCCTGCAGAAGGGCTCCTGCCATGGAAGAGTTACAATGCTCTCTTTTGCCTCTCTTATTAATTAGAGTTAATTGAAGTGAGGACTAGCACAGAGCTGCCTCTTGGGCCAAGGAGTGACTGGAAATGGCTTGACTTGGAAGGTTTTGTCAACCTTTCAAGAAATGGGTGAGAAAATAAACTTCAGAAGATGTTGATGCCTTCTTGAGGCTGACCTGGAACAGAGACCAGACAGAGCAAAAGGGTAAAGTAGAGATTTATTAAAAGGCCTCCATGGGCACATCTGGGCTACACAAGAGCCTGGCTGGGCCACGCCCAAGATGCACCTGAATGGTCACAGAATGGATGACTGGTCACGAGGTCCCACACTTTTATAAGTTCCAGCCCATGAGCATATTGGAGTCAAATTGTCCAACCACAGCTTCAGGTTATGAAGCTCCATCCTCCTTGGTTTTTCTTCTCACATCACCGTTTTTTTGTTCTTGGGCTTGAAAGTTGTCCTTGGTCTTAAGCTAGAGAAGGAATGGTTTTGTCTCTTTACTCTGTGAAGAGAGCTTGGTAGCACTTAATATGGAACCCAAACCCACCCATTAAAACAGCACAGAATGTAAAAATTATGAAAGCTAGAACTTAAGGCACCAAAGTGACTGAACATGTGATATCATTGAACTTTACTTTCGTCTTCATGACCTTCAGTTGTCTTCAAGGTGGGAGTGAACCTGTCAGGCTGCTTCTAAACCTGCTGGAGGAGCAGGATGTTGGCAGCACAAGATTCAAGAAAAAAGTGATAAATAAAAGGAGCTGGATGTACATGGAGCTACATGTACATCCAGCTCCTTTTTGGCTGGAGCTACAAACCACAGCATCCCCTGCTAGTGCCTATTCCTCTCCCTGCCCTGTGGCAGATAAAAACAGTTCAGGTGTCAATGTCCACGCTGCAGAGACCACTTTGGACTGGTGGATCCCAACCCTTGTGGTGGAGACTCTTTTCAAAGCACTGGAGGCAGAGCTGGGAGCATCCCAGCAAGGCTGGCACATGGAGAGAGGAGTGAAAACATGGCAGCAGCTTCCAGAGCTTTCATTCCTCTCAGGGCTTTCATGGCAGGGCTGCAGAATGGTTTACACTGAGCTATGAAGAGTGTTGTTAATTAAATAATTAGCTGTTTAAAATGTATTTATTAGGGCTTAACAGCCAGGCCACAGATATGCATCAATTACAGAGCCACAATATCTGCAATAAATGTTTTTCACCCCATAATCAAATATGGCTTAATTAGGCAATGCTGAGAGAACAGTCATAATAAATAGAGTGGGTAAGACTTGCCTTTATAATTGAGATTTAATCAGCCAACTCTCGTATGTTCATTGAATAATTGATTATTCTACACATTTATCAAGGATTAAAAACTCAGTGGTAGATATGCAAATCCTCTCATATTAAATACATCTGAAATTCTCAAATAACGTTGAATGCCTATTAACATTTTGATTAAATCTAAATGACAAACACATTGTGGATCTCATATCTGCAGTTGGCCATATTTATTGCTATTTGTCACTTATTTTTTCCCCAAGCTAAAATGCTTGTGTGCTTGTGGCTTTTTAAGAGGATATAGGAGATGGAGAGAAAAGCAGGGGGAGTGAAATGGGAGATAGCACCTTGTGCCCTCTGGAATGAGCAAGCTGAGCCAGGATGGGACAGTGGGAAGTATTTTTACCCTGGCTGTAAGTGAGCAGACCAAACCAAATTAGGTAACCAAACTCTTTGCAAAATATAGTAATCCTCTCTGAAGGGTTGCTGTCATAATTAGTGCTGTGTGAGAGATCCTAAAATGGCCATGGACAAAAGCAAAAAAGAAAAAACCCAAACCACAACAAAAAAAATTAAAAAACAAACAAACAAAAAAACCAACAACAACAACAAAAAAGACAGCAGACCACCTCCTCACCCCCCCACCCCCCAAAAAAACCCACCAAAGAACCAACCAAACAAAAAAAGCCCCCAAAACTCAAACCCCACGCAGAAGTGATGGTGTGAGTAGGGATGAGCAGTGCCAGGGTTGCTGAGGGACCAGCTCACGGTGTGTCCAGCTGTTGCTGGAGAGATGTCACCTCTGCAAAGCCCAGGAGAAACTGCCCTGGGCCTGCTCTGGAGAAAAGAGAACAGAAAAAACTTCCACTATGGAAAACAGGTTTGCCTAACTCAAGTCATGTTTGCAGATCTTATTTTTTTCCCCCCAGGGATGAAGTAAACATGAGAAAGAACATGAAACTGTGGCTGGCAGTGACAGCTCATGTCTGAAGCGGCACCTGAGTGGCAGATTAACATCTCAATTAAAAGTGAAAGCCCAGTTTAGCTCACAGGACTGCACATTGGCAAATCCCCTTCTCATCCGTGCCATGTGCAGCTCCCACCCCATCCCACAGCTCTGGGAGCACAGGGTGCCTCAGGTCCTTGGGTGCCCAGAGATGTCCCAGGTAGGTGGCACACCAAGCTGGCAGATTTTGGTAAAAGTTCAACAGTTTGTAGCAGAGCACTGGCAACAGCAGACATATGTATGAATATTTAATTTCTCTGCACTGACCCCTCCCTGATTCGTGGTCCAGCTGGGCAGGCTGATGCCAGGAGCGAGTGAGAGCCATGAAGGTCTCTCAGTGCTGAGCTAGCATGCAAGGTTGATTAACATCCGTGCCATTTGACTTGTGTGTGCATGGAATCACTGCTTGTCACCTTTCACGGCTCGTAGGATCCTAAGTGAAGTGGGATTGAGACCCTTGATTACTGAATTTAAAGCAGTAACAGCCGAGCACAACCCTTCCTGCAGGAGCTCTGGAGGGCAGCTGCCCCATCCTTGCCCTCAGTCTGGAGACCACTTCTTTAAACTTGAGAACTGTGAGCCCAGCGGCCACCACGCAGCTCTGGTGATGCCTTTGTTTTCCACTTTTGTAGCATTTCTTGCTCTCTTCACTTTGGACACAAGAGGGTGATATTTCCTCAGGAATTTCAGTGTGCTGAAGCGTGATCAGGGGAACGTGCTGCAGAGAGAAAATCACCACTTAGTTTTCCATTAGCATTTAGTTTTCCCTTCCATGGCAAGGTTATTTTTTGTGAGAAAGTGAAGGAGCCTGAGTTGGAAATGTTTTTTTGCCAGTTGGAGTTTTTTTGCCATTTGAAGGATGCTGTGGTGGCTCTTGTGCCTCAGCCTCTCTGCCATGAAGTGCCCATGACTGTGCCCTGGCAGGTAGGACTGCCAAGGACCCCCACCCAGTGCCCACAGCACTGATCCCTTCCCTGAATGAGTTTAATGGCAACTCTCACCCTGCTCCACACACTCTGCCAGCACAAACAGACAGGGATTTGGGATTGTCTCCCTGAGCTGCCATTCAGCTCCTCTGAGTTGTGGTGCTCTGGACCATGAGGTCTCCCAACCTCTGGCAGCAGCATGAGGAGCTGAGTCTCCAAAACTCCAGGGTTTCCCAGAGTGCTGGATGCCTCGCTGGATACGTAATTCCTGCGTTTGGACCCTGCACAAGACAATGCAAAGCAAATTACTGCAGACTAAATATATGGTCAGGACGTGCTGGCAGTTTGCAGCGTGGCTGGAAGGGATGGCCAGGGAGGGAGGAGAGACATGGTCCGTTTTCTTCCTTTGTGCTCAACTGGATAATGCTTGGGATCCCTTAAAAGACTTTGACATGGGTTTGGAGGGCAAGAGCTGGAGGAGATTCAGCTGTAAAAAGCTGGATGGAGACTGAAGGGTGCAGTGTGCCTGGGAATTGAGAAGGGATTGGTGGCCAGCTCTCAGAGAGGATGAGTTTGGGAGCAGGTAATCTTTCAGAGCAGTCCAGAACACAGCTGTGGCAAATTCTTGGACTTCTGCTCTGATTCCTTCTGTGATCCACAGCCCTGTTCTGATCCTTTGAGTTCTGCTGTGTGTTGGCAGTATTTTCTGCAAGGCAGCATGCTTATCCTCCTTAAACACCAAACTCAAGATCAGTGTCCTGCCTGTTCTACTGTAATTCCTAATCTTGTTATGGGGAAAGAAACTGAAATTCAGAAAATTGAATTAGAGTTTTGTGCTTTAATGGACTTATTTTCTATTTCACCTGGTTTGTTCAGTGATATTAGAATAGACTTTGCTTACTTTTTCTGTTCAGAGTCACTCTCTGGCCCTTTGCCCAGACCAGAAGAGCCCCAAGCTCTTCAGTACTGAATGCTGATTAGAAGTGAGGCCAAACTCTTCTCTAAAGTGCTCTGCTTTGAATAAGAAGACAGCTGTAATGATCACTGTAACCTTTACTTTTCCTCTCCTACAAACTGGAAAATCCAATTTGATGGTACTTGAAAACCTTGACATTTTTTGTCACTGGGCAGTGCTTGTTAATGTAAGTAGTGATAAAAAAGGGGAATTAAGAATTCTTATCGTCACTCTGAGGGCAAAAACCCACATGGGCACCTTGGTTCTGCAACATTTAAGAGCAGCATGACACGTTGGATGGGGTCTAATGGTTGAAATGGCCTCATCAGCTGAGCATCCTGCCCGTGGGCAGCTCATCACCCACACAGCTCTGCCATGAGTCACACTCATTGTACTCTTTTCCCTGTTAAATGGAGAGAGCTTTGGCTCAGAGCTTATCCATGAAAGAAACCTGTGTTTGATCACCTTTGTCCTCTCCCTGCAGGTAGAGTGATCTGTCAATAGATTTTATTTTAGGGCTTCAAAGGTAACATGCAGCTTCTGGAGTGCATCTCAGACTGCCTAATAAATTCCCTGCAAAGATCCCTTTTCTTGCTAGGCATTCATCCAGCCTGGAAAAAGGCACGGGGGACTCCCCACACGCTCTAATCCAGACCATCCACAGGCACAGCAGCTCCTCTGATAAGCACTTCACACAGGGAGCAGGTGAGTCATCCCCTCTCGCTGGCAGGGAACGTGGGAATGGCTCTGTGTTCAACAGAAAAACCTCTGTGACAGACTTAGAAAACAGGGGATAAATCTCCTCTTCTAATGCCACTGGAGCTGGGCAGGTTTCCATCCCCTGAGGCTTGACTTCAGCTCCCCCGGCTGACCCTGTGCTGGCTCTGCTGCGGGGGGACCCAGATCTGCTCCCCAAAACACCAACTCCAAAGCAGTGGGCACATAAACTTCGGGCAGCTGGAGCCCGAGGGCTCTCTCCACTGCTGCCAGCAGCTCTTCCAAAGCCTTCCCTGCGTGGAGATGCAGATGGGAGCTGTGGCATGGAAGGGCTTGCCGATGGTTTGTGCCGTGCTGGAGGCTCGGGGCTCAGCTCTGGGTGCTGCACGAGAGGTGGCAACAGCACAGAGCCCGTGCTGTTCCTTGTGCTCCAGCTTTCACCAGGCTGGGTTCATCTCCAGCTCTGTGTACCTGCCTGCTGGAACACATTGAATAGTAACTTGTAAATGATAGAATGATAGAACGATTGCCTCTGCTGCTGTTGAAAGCTCCTGCTAGCACTCTTATTTTGCACGTGTTGGTGCACGTTTGTGTGTACGTGGTCTGGTTTCCCTCATCCCCACTGAGTTAAACTGGTGAAGGAGGGACCCTTCCTGTGTGTAAATACACACTGTGCTTAAAACGAATGTGTTTTTACAAGGCTATTTCCTTTTCATGAGAGAACAGGACCATACTTGCAGCCATAAATAACATTAGATCTTACTTTATTGTTTGCAATCTGCCCACGTAGTACTGGAAGAGTAAATAGATATCAGGTGTTCTCTCCCTCGGTGGCCAAGGGGGCAACAAGAAAGCTTCAAAGACATTAAAAAAGTATTATGTTCTGGTATCCTGACTTTCAAATTGCAATTCTGCTAAGGAGAAAGGGCATGGCTATGGGACTGACTACCCAGAGGACAACTAAAAGCTGGAAAAATCCTAGGAGATATCAAAGGATAAAGGACTGATATCTGGAATATAATGGAAGAAGAATTGCTTCCAGCAATTCTTACCTGGCTGTATAAAGCTGCTAAACAACAAGAGCTCCTCTTGTCCTTAGTGCTGTACCAAGACAGGCCATAAAGCAATTCCAGCTTCAGCCAACATACAGCTTGGCATATCTAATAGATAGTGTATTAATTTCTTTACTGGTTCAGCTGGCAGTGAGAGATCAAATCAGGAAAGTGAGGAGGACAGGAAGAAGGGGATTAAGAGCTTAGACTCACCAGCCCCCATTGGATTTTGTCCCCATGGGCAAGTGCTGATGAGCATTCCCCATTTTGTTTCTTCACTGATTAAACTAAGAAACCAAACCAAAGGATGCAGGAGAGAAGGGTTAAAGGATTAGGAGATGGTCTTTGAACTGCCATGTGGCAAGGTAATGAGGCATGAATTATTAAAATGATTTCAATTATAACTGGCAGCCACATGCTCCGCTTTTGCATTGGCTTTCTTCCTTGCTGTAAAAAGACAGCTTTGTAAGTGTTCATGGTTTCTTGGAAGAGATATGCTCATCCAGGACTGTTAATTGTATAAACAGTGTAATTTGTCATTGGCCAAGCTGCTCTTGTGGTTAGACACGTTGAAGTGCCAATGAAATGGGCATGGCTCAGCAGCAAGACAGATTTGCTCCTCGAGAACCTCCGGGTTGGAACCACGCTGCTGAGGGGCTGTGGGTATCAACAGCCCCTAATTCTTGAATCAGAATGGTGGGCTGTGAGGCACTGGTCATGTGCTGCTAGTAATAATTATTATAAAAATGGTTTTGGATTTAAGGGAAGGAGAAATATGCTTATAGTCGTGTGTTCTTCTCCTTGTGCATGGCTTGGAAGCAGCGGCTGGAGAAAGGCTCTGTTCAGACAGTGATCAGACTGATTTATGCTCCAATTCTCCAAAGACAGGCACCACACTGCTGGCTGTCTTCCCTATAGCTCTTCATGGTATAAAAGCCTATAGAAAAGGAAAAACAATCTGGAACAGCTCCACCTGGTGACTGCTAAAATTTCTGCACAAAATCCTGTATTTTGTGTCAAATGAACAACCTTAGGTCTGACTCCTTGGGAAAGTTTCTATGGCCACGAAGACCAAGCAGTACAAGTAAGACTTGAAGGGTTTGGTCCTGCAGATGGCTATGGAGATGTCCTGGGGAGATCAGAATCTGCTGAATGCTTCAGGAAGAATTATTTACCTAATGCATCTATTTTTTTTTCCTACTCATGAGCTGCCTGAAGGGGGAAGTAGGAGAACTGAATCCACCAGTGCTCAGATCAGTGAGCAAATATAGAAATGTGAGGTATTTTTGCTGTAACACCATCCTGAAGCTGCACCTCGGAGCAGTTTAGTTAAACTGTTGCTTTCCACTGCTTTACTCCCCTCCAAAACAGTGTTTCCAGTCAGTGTTTATCCTCAGAATTGTGATGTACTCTGCTCAGAGATGATGGCTGAAAGCCATGGCCGGGTGGATGCACCTCTAGTTACTTTCTGTAGTTTCAGTCTTAGAGGGAAAGAAAAGGAAAGGCAAAAAGATGATGTTTGCAGTTGCCTCCAGTACACACAAGGACCTCACTGGAAAAGGAGCTGCCTGTGGTGTTGGCTGCAGAGTTAAATGGGTTAAAGCTCTTGGACAATCACTACAGCACCGAGCAGGGGCTGTGGCAGCAGGACAGCACCCGAGCCAGGGGAGGACAAGGCAGGAACAACCACCTGAGTGAAAATTAATCCATCAGGCAGGGCCAAGGGGGGTGAGGGCAGCAGCTGTGCCGGGCTGGGGGCTGGCAGTGGATGGGAACCCTCCGTGGGGTCCGACTGCTCTCAGTCCCGGCTCCCCTTGGGAATGTGAGCTGTTAAACTCAGCAACAGCAGGAAGATGTTTGCACTAGGGCTTGTAATACCCCTTTTATAGTTCCTGCTTCCCCCCCTCCTCGGAGCAGAGCTGTTTGCCTTTGGCCACGGGTGAGGTGAGGGGCTTTTGGGAGCCTCGACCCTCCCAGCAGGTGACTGTTTCTGCAGCTACTCCGTGGAGCTTCCCTTCTCAGCCCGAGTGGAAAGGGAGGCCAGATCCCCCCTGGGGTTTCTGGATCACGAGCCACTTTTTCCGAGTGGTTCTGCCTGGTCCCGGGAGCGGCCGGGAGGCCGGGGGATGAGGAGGGAGGAAGCATTCCTTGCTGCTACATTCACAAAGCTCCTGGCACCAGCCAGCTCCTCCTGAAACAGCTCCAGACTCTGAATCATTTCTGTTGGGAAACCATTCATGCCCCAGCCTGAGCCCCAGCTGACTCCTCAAAGCCCCCCAAACACCGGCAGCAGCCTCTGATGCTGCTTGGCTTGTCTTGGCAGGGCTGAGGGGCTGGGCTGACACCACGGCCCTCTGTTGTTCTTGGGCAGCAGTTCCCCTGCATCATTTTGCAGTCCCTGCCAGTTCGTACAGAACTGCACTCAAACCCCAGCTCTGTTTGCTCAGTTGCCCTTAGTGCTGGGCTTGTCCCTCCCTCAGTGAGGAGAGAAGCAGTTTTGCTCTGTTGTGTGGCTGTATTTTCTCTCTTCATCTCTGATGCCTTACAGGGCCTGTCTGCACCATGAGAGTGTCAGCACAAAAACAAACCCCGCAGTTTGTAAAGCTGAGGGAATTCTAAAGAAACACGTAAGATGAAAATATGTATTCAGGCTCTAAGGTGCTTCTCCAGTAGCAAGACTGGGATTGTCCCCTGTGGGGTCTCAGAGGGTCTGGGCAGGAACATGGATTTGAAAGATGCTCCTGCACCCTCCCTCCCTCCCTGCCTGCCTCCCCAGCCTGTCTGAAGTCCCTCTGAGGTGGGTATGCCAGCCCAGTCATGCAGGTACCTGCTGAACAGCAGCAGGCATGTTTCAGTGTTTAAATCACCTCCCTGCTCCTCTCTCAGGGGATGATTCACAGTGATTGATCACACTGAGCTGGGTGTGAAGGCAGCTCTGGCTGCTTCCTTACTGGCACAGCTGAGCTTCAAACGAAGCTGATTTTTACCCTTAAAGCCGCTGCCTGTTGCAACTCCTCTGTTTTTTTAGATTTGCTCCTTTCATTGTCAGTGGGAGAATCTCCTGGAGCATTCTGGAGCTTTCCAAAGGAATTTGTACCCAACTAATTTGGAAGTCTTGGACTTCTCAGCTCGGGGCTTGTTGTCCATGTGTGAGTTGATTGGAAATGAATCTGGATTTTGTTTCTCCACTCTCCTAAATCTTGGGCAGGTATTTTAGCTGCTGCTGGTTGATGGCAAAGTCATCCTTTGAAATTCTGGAGTAAATTACATAGATGGAAGATGAAGAGCAATGAGAAATGAAGCTCTGCCAGTGTAAGAAAAGAGAAAATAACAGTGGAATTATGTCCTTAGCAAGCAAGGCAGAGACACAAGTGAAGGCTGATGCGGGGTGACAGTGTATCACAGATCAACCTGCCCCAGTTTCCAGGAATATTCAGAGTTTTATGTATAATGAAAGTCTAAGACTACAACTCTAAAGCTGGGCTATCCCAGCTGCTTTCTGCAGCCCTTTTGTGTCTCAGTTTCCCCACCTGTAAATTTGGACAATAGTAATTTCCTCCCAAAAGAGCTGGCAGTGCTGGCTGGAAGCTGCTCGGTGTTACAGCACTGAGGAAACAGTGGCTATTATTAATCATGCCTCGTATTTTTTCAACCTTCTGCATAACTAAGTTTTGTTTGTTTTGATTTTTAAAACCTGGAATCGATGGCTGGACCAAATTATATCTGGAAGCTGAGAGCTATAAGAAAAGACATCCAAATGCTGCTCAGTTTGCTCTGTAAAGGACAGAACTGCTGAGGCTGCATCACTTGTGGCTCCTGAGCCCAGTGCCAGCATACAGAATTCCCTCCTTACAGCTTTTCCATAGCATGTGCCAAGTATCCAGCTCTTCAGTCTGTTATAAATCATCCCTAATTCTGTAATTGCCTTGCTAGTGATTATAGGCAGACTCTGGTTGATCCTTCAGTGGTTTTCCTTTATCCAAATTTTCAGTGGGCTCTTTAATTGTTGATTCTGTTTTCCAGTTCCTTGTTCCCCTTTCCCAGTTCTAGCAGGCCCCATGGCTCCAGTCCAGTGTTTTCCCTGTGAGAGACAAGGCAGAGCCCCCTCTGCATTTGGGGCTGCTTTTCCATCAAGAGCTGTCAGGGCAAGGGGCACCCCGTGCCTCTGGCTTGCAGACAGGGGAGGCAAACGTGTAAGGTCATGCAGGTAGGAATATGTTCTGAATCACTCTCCCAGGGCTGGGAGCTGCGTTCAGGGCTGGATTTGGAAGTCATGGCAGGCACGGTTAAGCAGAGCTTGCAGCCTGACTGTGCCATTCCCTGCCTACCCAGGGATGTCTCTGCACAGGCACAGGAGCAGCCAGTCGTGCCTGGCTTGTTGGCACGTGCTGAGCCTGCAGCCAGGCTGGCTGGTGCTGCTGAGGAGGTCAGCAGAGCTGCTCTGTGGTCCCTCTCCCCCACAGGTTCTGTGCCTCCCGCCAGTGCAGCACCAGCGAGCCTGGCTTTTCAGGGCTCCAGCACTGTGCCTCTGCTCCCCTTTCCCCCAGGGGTGCATATTTACTTCTCTAAATTGCGCTTGTGGAAACGCACCTGGGGATTCAGGCACTGGGGGAGGCCCTGCCCTGGGTTAGGTGTGATGCTGGATGAAGATTAGGGGTGCTCTCACTTGGTGGCAAGTAAGATCCGAATCCCTTCTGTACCACTTTGGAAGGACATGACTGACACAAAGCTGAGGTTGTTGCTTAATTCTTGTAGTTTCAACTCAAACTCAGACCGTAAAAGCCATAAACCAGGGTTCTTTATTTGTGAAAAATGGATTAAGCTGTGAGGGGTTTGAGAGTTTGACTTTGACCCGCTTTTGTTTTTCAAACATGCAGTTAGATTCTGAAGTGCTTAGCTGGCAGTTCTGAAAGCAGCTCAGGGATTTTACAATGATTCTTGGAGGGGGGTGGGGGATGTATTCATGTGGGTCAGCTCATGAGCCACCTTGAAGAGTTTTGTTTTCAGAAACTGGAGCTATTGAAAATGGAAAACACTTATGACCTTTCATTCAGACTTCCTTTACATTCAGGGATTTTCCTTCTATTGAATGGGCATTGACTACTGCCTTTAATTTTTATTTTCTTGTCTGTTAATGCCCTCTTCAACTTTAATTTCAGACTGAAGTGTTCTCTTCCCTAACCATTCTATGAAAATGGCCATCTGATGTACCTTGTGGTTGAGCAGATGTTATCTTGTTTGGTAATGAAATTCTGCCCTGAGTAATTGGACATTCTTCCTGGTTCCTCATAATTAAGGCAGAAGAAAAGAACAAAATCTGCTGATTTGATAGGAGTAATTGCTTCATTAAGTTATTTGCTTCCTTACCATAACCATCATCCCAACGAGACCAGCCTGACCATCAGATCATGCACAATGATCCTTCAGTGCTGTGGGTTTTTAGTGCTCCGTTGTCAGATGGAATCACAGGGGAAAAAAAAAGTTAGGAAACGCACAGCTAAATTATTTGCCTCTTAACCATATGCAGTTAAGACCACAGAGGGCCCATTTGTGCTGTGTCCTAAGCAAATGAATCAACCCCTGGAAAAAGCAGAGAGAGAGAGTGATGAGGCTTTAGGTCACCACAGCTGCCTGGCCTCCTGCATCTGAGCATTGTGGGTTGATGCTGACAGGCTGAACATCTGTGTTTTCCTAATGTGGAGCAAGAAGGGGAGAGAGCTGCATGAAATCCTGGCCAGTGGCAAAAAATGTGATTCAGGACTAGAATATGGCAAGTTTTAGCAATGGTGGTGGCTTGTGCCATTGCTGTTGTTTGTGTTTAGCCACCCTGGGTTTGGCAGTCGGGTTTGCACAGACATTTGGGGACACATGTGGCCACACTGCCCCAGTGACATTGAGGACAAGGAAATAGGCCTGTTCACGTGTTAAGTTACACAGATTTAGCTGAAATCTCAGCCATGATTTCCAGTAAGATTATTCCCCCATCCATGTGGACCTGAGCTGCTCTCACACACATCCCACCACCCCATCTCCACGGTCCAGTGGGCTTGGTGCTCATGAATATCAGATCACCCCAAATGCACTCCACAAACCTACCCCTGATTTCCTAATTGCAAGCTTGGGAGTCAGGCTGCTGCATCACAGCAGCCACATGACTCATAAGTGCCTACAGATGAAGTCAGGTCTTGGAGGATTTTTGGATGTGAATTCCACTGAATTATCCCCAAGTGCTGCAGAAAGCAGTTCCAGGTCACTGCCAATCAGTCCTGCAGACCTCTGCATGAACAGCCTGTATGATCCAGGAATGCTATCAGGGACTTTGATCACTGAGCTGATTCCTATCTCCCTCTCCAAGATCTGGGCAGGTATGTTTTTATAAGGCTCCGATGAGCTTGGAGCAGCCAACATTCCTGCAGCTGAAAAGCTGGGCAGTAACAAGTTAGACAGCCCAGAGTTTTAATCCCAGTTTGGATAACCCTTTCTCAGAGCTGTTAAAAATGAAAATATGTGCTTGCTGTTTTTAATAACTAAATGAGGATAGAGAATGTAAGTAAGCAATGCACTGTATGGATTAACTGACTGGCACAAGAGGTGCATTGTGTGAGTGAATGCTCTGCTAGGGCAGCAGGGGCAAGGGAGAGCCATCAAAGGTGCCATAAGAGTTTAATTTCCTCAAGTAGGTGGCAAAGAAAAGGGCAGATTCTGCCAGTGTCAAGTGCTGGTTGCCAGGCTTTTGTCCTTTCTCACAAGCATCTCGCTGTCCTGGGCACCAACAATGGGAATTGGGCACAGATGATGGGAATTGTGCCCTGCAAAGGGCACAGAGCCTGGGCTGAGCTGTGCCACCAGCAGCCAGACTGCTGGCACGGAGCTCCTCCAGTGGGAGTGAGCAGATCCAGTGGGATGACTGAATGCCTGGCCCTTTCTGCTGGCTTAATGAATCCCAGCTTTTGGATTCTGGGGTGAGTCAGGTCCCACTGCACATGCAGCAGTGCCCAAAGCCCTCCTTGGTACCTGCCAGGGCAGCCCTGTCTTAGCCAAACCCCACAAGGTCTCTACTCCTGGGTGGTGGTCTCCTGCTTCCTTTCCCTTGAATCCAGGGGCTCTCCACGCTGGGTTTTGCAAGGATCCCCAGGCCAGAGTGCAGTGTCACCATTCCCCTCCATCTCAGTTTGGCAGCTGCCTGCCAGCACTGGGCCCTGGGCTGCTGGGGCAGAGCAGGTGGAAAAGTCCCCTGCATCTCCTGTCCAGCACGAAGCCACAACAGAATGATCAGTCAGGAAAGGAGCTTGGAGGACCATTTGTAAAACAAACAGAGGAGGAGAGGGAGGTGATGGGGAATTTAGAGTCTTGACACTTGATGTTCTACCCCTGTATCAGTTGATCTGCTCTGCTGCACATGGACAGGTCTTTGCAGTGTAAATTCCTGCTTCTCCTTGTTGTTGGACACCCAGGGAGTTCTGTTCTCTCCAGGACGGCCACTTCTGCCCATCAGTCAATGCTTGGAACCCCAGGAACCCTGAGCCTCACCACAGCTCTCCCTGGGAAAACTCCATCCTCCTCCTCTTTCGCGGGAGAAGCTTGGTCAGAGAGATTGAATGAGTCAGTCAGAGAGGCAGTGACACAGCCCAGCATTCCCAAATGTCTCGGGATGTTTGTGTGAGTCCTTGTAGTCAGGTTTTTTTTCCACGGGGCTCATCCTTTCCTTACTTGTACCCTTTCCTCCTCACTCCAATGTGCGTTTCTGGGTGCTGCTGCCTCTGCTGTTCTCTCTCTCTCTGACCCTTTCCTGGGCCTCTGGCTCCCAGCCTCAGCCCACGGTGTGGAGCTGGTGGTGCTTGTCTCTCCCTCCTCTGATCACTGCTGTGTTTAGTTTGGGAGATTGTGTTTCTGCAGGCAGGACCCCCACATGCTGAGGAACGTGGCTCCCTGGAGGAGGATGCTGGGGCAGAGACAGCACAGACCCCTTGCAGCTGATGCCTTAAGATTTTAGCCCTTATATTTTTCAAATCCTGTACTGCATTGGTGCATAGCTCTATACTCCATAAAGAGTGTTAGCTACTGTCTCCACATTTTGGTCACACAAAGCAATTCCTCTGGGCCTGGAACTCAAGGGCACCCTACAGCCTCAAGCTCTGAAAAGTATAAACAAGAGTGAATTGGGGGGAGGAGCAAACCGGGGAAATATGACTCCATTACCTGAAGCTGTAATTGGAGCATTAACCCCTGATATGTAAATGGACCAAACCTATTTCTGTCTGAAAAACTCGTTGTCCATCCTGTACCGTCTTGTATCTTACTCCAGGGTGCAGCCTCTGGGAGGCTTCTGACCACCCAAGGTGTACCTGTTGAAGGCCTTTAATAAATACCCACTTTATTCTCTTAACCTTGTCTAGCCCCTGTTCTAGGTAGCCACTCCAAGGCATCCCAGCCAATGCTTTTCACGCCTGCAATAACTCTAACACACGTGTTGCAGGAAGAACCAGCTGCTGAGGGCACCACAGCTGGGCCAGGCTCAGCTGCTGCTGCAGGAGGTGCAACATCTGCAGCCCCTGTGGCTGCAGGTGCCACTGGGCTCAGAGCAGCCTGCCCAGGCTCATCCCTCCCAAGCCACTGCTGTGTGTGCAACTGGGCACCCCGAGGTGGGGACAAGGGAGGCTAGCACAGCCTGTCTGCAGGGTGGCCAGCCCTGTGCCTCTGCCAGCACTGCGCTGGCACCCCAGTGCCAGGGTGGGATGTGCTTGGCAGGGGATGTTTGGGGCTGGGGCAGGACAGGTGTGGGTGCCGGGGCTGGATGTGTGA
The DNA here is from genome assembly GCA_013390105.1 of Tichodroma muraria. Taxonomy (NCBI): domain Eukaryota; kingdom Metazoa; phylum Chordata; class Aves; order Passeriformes; family Sittidae; genus Tichodroma; species Tichodroma muraria. The sequence continues at coordinate 102,939 of WAAG01074468.1, forward strand.
AGCTCACACAGTGCCTGCCAGATCTGCAGTTAGGCTGAGCCAGCAGTCCAAATCCCTGCTTTCAGGAACAGTAAATTCCCTCACTGACTTACGAAAGAGCAGGGGAAGAAAAAAAAAAAGCTCTAAATGACTTACCTATCTGAGCCTTTGGGCTCTGCATTGTATTAAACATTAACCTGCCCTTCTGAGCCAAGTGACTGATTCTCTGGGCAATTCTGAGGCCAGGCAGGCAAAGAAAAGGATTCTTTGTCAGAGAGTATTTCAGAAAATTATCCCTTCAGCCATTTTCTGTCTCATCGTGTTTGTTTGGCCCTGCAGTAGGACGCCTGCCCCACAATTTGCTGTTTGTGTTTGTGTAGTGGAGCTGATCAAATGGCCACGGCTCCAAATAAGCTGCTCCCACCACAGCAGCCCTGGGACAATGGCACAGACACCCTTCCCACATGGAATCACACTAATACAGGACTGGACATTGAGCTGCACACATGTGCAGGTGTAATTGCACACTAAAGCAGGCACACGTGCACATACCCCCATAACCAAGAAGGGAAAGCTGCCTTTTGAACTCCTGTAAGTGCTGAGTGTGAAATCGTCGTGCCCATCAGAGAGGTGCAGGCAGGAGCAGAACAGTGGGATCAGGGACCAGGAGCAGGTTCTGCTCCTGCCTCTGCCCTTACCTTGGTGTATAATGTGAGGCAAATCGTTGTACTATTGTTTCTCCTCCATGAAATGTGACTAATTATTTCAAAAGCACCTGGGGAAAGGTGGAAAATAGTAATATATCATTATTTTTGCCATAAATGTGTGCTTGATTAAGCAACAAACCTTTGGAGATTCAAGAGGTGGTTTTATTTGATGGAAGTTTTACTGATGACAGTTTTTGCAAACATCTCCCCCCTGCAGACCCCAGCGCCAGAGTGATTTAGGTCTGTCCTGCAGCCCTGGGTAGTTGTTGTTGCTACAATCCTGGGAATGTGGAGTGCTCCTGAGCTGTTCCAGTGCAAAGTCTGGCTGCTTAGCACTGAATCCCCCAGTGGCTTCAGCCAGCTCTTCCAGTTTTGCATGAAAGCCAGAGAGAGACTCAGACAATCCTTTTTCTCAGATCTGTTACAGAGGGGATAATCTATGGGTAAGAAATGGTAAGAAATGCTGATAGGACCATATCCTCTTAATCCAGCTCATCTACTGCCTTTCTCTGTCCCCATGCAACACCAGGGTTAGGGCAAGGGACAGAAAACTTTTTTCCCTACTCTGGAAGAGCCTGAAACGAAGCAGAAAGCCCTTCCTATGGGATCCATGCCTTCCTTAGAGCTGGGGGAATTCTCTCATGTGAGCAGGAGTTGCGCTCTGCACCTTTGTGTGTGGGTGACCCACCAGAGGGGCTGTGGAAACCTTTCCAGGGAACAGCCTGGCCCTTCCTCCAGCAGCTCAGGCTCCTCCACTTCCCTGTGCCCTTAGAGCAAATTAAGAGTAGCTACGACTTTCTTCCTGTCTGCGTTCTTAATGCCCCCGGCTGATCTCATTTGTGTAATGAATTGCCCAACCTGCGTCTCGCAGGGGAGCGATCCGGAGCAGGTTCGCTCTCCTGGCACACAAGGAACAGTAAAATCCTTTTCCCCGCACCTGGGGCGATGTCTGGGGGCTGTTTCTGGGGTCCGCGGCTCTCTGCCCGTCCCCGCAGCAGCGAGTAAGCGAGGTGTGAGCCTGCACCGAAGTTTTGCTCGGCTCGCAGCCTTGAATGAGCCCTGGACGAGCAGGTTTGGAGAGGAAAGAGGCGTTTTCACGGGTCACTAGTGCACTTTGAGCTAGAGACGGGGAGAGCAGCGCTGACCTGAGCTGCTCCAGCAGCCAAGGGCTGAATCAAATCCGTGGGGTGCGCCGGGCTGGAGGCGTGAAATTCCATCCCTTCCCTTTGCTGCGGCGGCTAAACGCGCTGGGATTTCCAGGGCGGGGAGCTGGCAGGGCCGAGCCCCGGGGATGATCTGCGTGCGGCGGGGGTAAGGTGCAGCCGCGGGGGAGGCTGAGCCCCGCTCTTCCCCTGCCCGTGCCAGGAGACTTGGAACAGCCCGCACCGGTGCGTGCGGCTGGCAAAGGTGTGTGCTAACAGCTGGGAGAGCCGCGCTGCCCCTCGGATGCGGTGGCACCGTGCGCGTCCCCTCCCCGGCCCTGCCTACAAAAGGATCGTGGCACCCCCGGGACCGCGCACCCCGCCCGGCCTCGCCCCTGCTCCCATGCCACAGCCCGGAGCGACGGCATGAAGAAATCCTCGTATTCAGGTGAGCCTCCCTCTCCTCTCGCCTCTCCCTTGGTGTCAGTGCTGGGAAAAGGAAAAGGTTAAACCCCCCCAAGTTCGACGCGCACAATCCCTCCCGGCTGTGGGCGCTCTGCGGAGGAGCGAGAAGCAGTTTCACTGTGCATAAACAAGCGGAAAAGGCTTAAAAAGCAAAGCAAACGCAGCGGGGCGGCTTGCTCCAGGCAGAGCCCGGCACTGGGGGCACGGACCTCGCAGTCAGAGGGCACCTGTGCCGGCGCGGGGTGACATCCAGCGCCGAGCGGCAGCGTGACATCCAGCAGGACGGTGGAACCTGTGTGTGTGTGTGTGTGTGTGACGCTGGCTGCCCTCGGGGCCGCAGCCGTTTCCAAACGGGCTGTCAGAGATGGGATCCCCTCGTGCTGGGGGACTCTCTTCTCCCTTCTCCCCCTCCTGGCTTTGCCAGGCTTGCCCTGTGGGGTAAGAGGGCATTGTGCCCCCTGCTCATGCAGGCTCCTTCCTCCCCGGCTAGCACAGAGCGTGCAGCCGCGCCTGGCGTCGTTCCTCTGGATTCCCCGTGAAATCCTGCCCCAGGAAGTGCCTGGTGCGCCACAGAGTGGACAGGTCTCCTCTAAGAGGTGCCCTGCTCACCCCATAAGGCTCAGGTGCCTCTGGCAGCTCCTCCAGCTGCTGGACTTTGCTCTGCAGCTGATTTCTGCTCTGCTCCAGGCACCAGCCTGTGGCTCCGTGCTCTGCGAGCCAAGTTCTGCCCTGGCTTTTCCCTGGCCGCTGTGGGGACGTGGTGGCATCATTCCAGCGTCCTCCTAACTCCCCAAGCCACGGGTCTGGCCACCCCTCAGAGGTGCTGGTGGCAGCTGCCAGTCACTTGAGCCACGTCGTTGCCACAGGACTCTGCCTGAGCTCATGAGCCACAGGAGCTGAGGGTTTGGCTTCACTCAGAAAATTCGCTCTGTGATGCTGCTGCCTGCTTATGGTTAAAATTAATTAGCAACCTTTCTCTCTTGCACATTTTTCTTCTCTCATTAGTGTTGCTAAATGGGCTGCCAGGAGGGTTTATTAGGGCTTGCATGCCGGGAACCCGAGACAGTCTGGGTGTGATGATTAGTGTGTTTTAATGGATTAAATTGGGTATTAATGGTTGTGCACTGTGTGTAGGGAAACCTGTTATTTGTTGTGGCCTCCTGAAGTGGTTGGAGCAGGGAGGAGCAGTGCAAGGAGAGTCCTGGGTACAACTGGCTGTCATAGAGAAAAGCTGCCAGCTCTGCCTGGTGTCGTGACTCCTTGCAGGTGAGGCCAAGCGTCCTTAGGTGCTTTGCTTATTTGGGGTGGGTTGTGCTGGAGTGGAGCTGGGGCACTGCAAAGCCCCTGAAGTGTTCTCTGGTCGGTGCCCAAACCCTCCTACACTCGATGGCACAACTGAGCTGGCATCTGGGCAGTACCTTTGTTTCAAAGGGGCTGTGGATGTATTTTGGAAACACCGCTGTGAGATTTCCCTGGTGTAGCTGTTTAAACAAAAAAGAACAGAACTGCCATGCCCAGAATGCACTGCTGGGAAGCAACAGGACAGTTGCACTCCTTACAAACACCTCACACCTTGCAGAAAGCACAGACAGCGAGCTGAGCTGCTGAGCTGCTCTGGGTTGCAAAGGTTTCACTTTGGATGCTGCACCCAGTAAATCTCCCTGATTTATTGGGCAGAAGGTGGATGAAGGTGGAGGAATCACCCATGGCACTGAGAAGGCCACCTTGGAGGGCTGTCCCCTCTGAGGTGGAGCCAGCGCTCCATGGATGGTGTGTTCACAAGTCGGGGCACAGCAATGGTCACTTGCTTTGGGGAATTTCACTGGGAATCCAGATTGCTTCTCCAAGACATAGAGGAGCAGGGTGCTGCAGAGCCTCTGGGCTCTCTGCCATCTGTCAGAGGAGCTGGTGATGTGACAAAGTGACTTCTCAGCTGCAAAAGCTGATGCTGACAGCCCCTGGCAGGCTGGAAATGCGGTGCCTGGTTGAGAAACTCCTGAGAATGATGGCAAAGGAAAAAAAGAACATCTAAAGACTTTTTAAGGCTAGGTACTTCTTATGTCTGATCTGATTTGTCCCCCTGGCATATTTTGGATCTCTTTTGTGGACTGGGTCCCCCTGAACCCAGCTGGAGTATCTCGCTTGATTTCCCAGGGCTGAACCTCCAGCCCCATTCCTCCCCCTTGAGCACAGCAGTGCTCTCCTGTTGTCGGGCTGTTCCCCGCCCCAGGCAAGATCTACCTTCCCTAAAGCACTTCAAGGGCGATCCCAACCCATCTGCTGCGACTTCTGAGCACATGCCACGTAGGTGGGGTCGGGATGAAGAGTTTACCTTGGCGTGCCTCAACTCTCAGGAGCAGGGAGGCTCAGTGAGACCTTTGTGCCGTAGCCATGAGCACGTGCGGCTCATCCCGGCGCTGCTTTTGTTCCTGGAACTCCAGGCAGCAGCAGCAGGAGGAGGGGAGAGAGTGAAACAGGGATTTTACACAGCAGTAACTTCTACTGAAGCCAGCTCTTACATGAGTGCCTTGGGGATGTCTGTTATTTCAGTTGCTGAAGGCAAACTTGCCCTGGAATACTACTTCTTAAGGATTTTTTGATTTCCACTTTCCATTACTCAAGCTAAATTGCATCGCCAAAGAAGCAATAGACAGGATTTGTGATAAATGACATGACAATTTATAGGTATTTTCAAGGATGATGTGAGTGGTTTTGGCCAAGGATGGCTTCAGTTTCAAGTTTATGTGAGATGCTGGCACTCACTAAAATAAGGAACACCAGAATTACAGTACCTCCAGAATTATTTGTAGTGGTTATGTGTCACCCACTCTCACCTGAACTGCAGACTCCTAATTTATTGCTTAGGCACTTAGGGAGAAATAACTCTTCATATATGAGCTAAAGCTATAGGAAAAATTACAGGAATAACAGCAAGAGCTGTGATTCCATCACTGAATGAGGGTTTTCCCATATTGTGACTCGTAAAGTGATTCCCTATAAAACATGGGAAATAGAATATAAGTCAAATTGGATTTGCTGGTGCTGCCTAGAGAATTTGTGGCTGTCTCATCCCTGAAAGTGCTCAAGCCAGGCTGGATGGTGCTCTGAGCAACCTGGTCTTGGGGAAGGTGTCCCATGGCAGGGACTGGAATGAGATCATCCTTAAGGTCCATTTCAACCCAAACCATTCTGTGATCCCGTCTCAGCTGGGAAGCTTTGGGGAAACAGCTCTGTCCTGTGATGGCTGTTGGTTTTTGGTGTCCCAGGGTCCCCCCGTGCCCAGCCCCACCTTGGAGCTGACACCGCAGGGCTCCCGCGGGTGCTGTGCACCTGTGGATCTGAGCCGAGGCAGCAGCAGGTAAAGGTGTGGGGGGGGGGTTGTGCCCCACTAAAAGGCCCTGGTTTGTGCTGCAGTACATCCAGGGAGGGAAGAGAAGCGCGGGAGCTCTGGCTGGGCTGGGCAGGAGCTGTGGTGTGCAGCTGTGTCCTCGCCCAGCACGGTGGGGGAGTTCATCAAAGCAGCAGTGCAGGGACTTGGCCCCCCATATAATCCCCAAGGGGCTGTGACTGGCCAAGCTCTGTCTGCTGGGGGGGCCTCGGTCCATACCTGGCTGTAGCTGGTCTGAAAGGGGCTGGAAAAACTGAGACTGGGTCTTTTTCAGGCTGATACTGCGGGAGAGATACCTGGTGTGATTCCCCCAAAGGCTTTTAACCACCCTGTCATAAAAGCTGCTGGGTGGGGCGGGGATGACCCGGTGTCTGCGGAGCCCATTGTTTGCTCCTGAGCCCGACCCCATCTCCCGTCACTGAACTGGCACCGTTTGTGTCTGAGCTGGGGAAAAATGAAAAGAGTTGTTCAGACCTGATTTTTTTGTATTTTTTTTTTCTCTAGTTCACTGGCCAAACTGCAATATCAAGGAAAAAATACTGCTTGGATCCAACAAAAACATACATTTAATTTTAGATTGTCATTTGCAACAGAAATTCAAAATAGTTTGTTTTGAAATACATTTAAAAAAATAAAAAAGCCATTGTTTTCCAGCTCAAACTCTCAGCTAGCTCTTACTCCCCAAAACTTGCATTGCTGGGCCAGTGAGAGTGAGGGGCGTGTGAAAGGGGAAAAAAAAGGGTGAGGAGAGAGTTTTGGAGCCCAGGAGTAGAGGGAAGGGGAAGGATGGTGGTGCTGGCAATGCCATGGTGGAGTGTGATCCCCCGGGGCACCAGTCCCTCGCCTGAGGCTGTGGAGGGTGTTCCTGGTGTGGGTTTGTGGTGGTGCTCTTACCTGCTGTTGCTGAAACAGCAGGAAGGAAAATACCAAGGACTGCAAAATTTTGATAGTCCCAGAACAGCAGGAGGCTTCTGCCCAGACAAAGGGCTTTGCATTATTTTCAGGATGCTGAAAGCTCTGCAGGTTGGCGGGGTCAACTGCCAGGAATGATCTGCATCATTCAGATCCACTTGGAAGCTGGTTGATACCAAACACCCTCAGCTCCTCATCCTTGCTTTAAGCCCTATAACAAACAAAATGCTGCTCCTGCATGGCAAACCCTTGCTCTTTTTTGGGCAACCACATCTCCAACTTGTCCATACTCATCTCTCACATTTTTGAACCAGTGAGGAGCAGACATGGTGCCTGATTACATTCACAACGTTCACACATTTCTCTGGTGGGTTTTCATCCCCAGGTCCCTTAATTTATTTACTGTTTTTATCCACTTGATCCATCACATCATGCTGTCTGTCCCCTGCTCTGCCACTTCCCCATTGCTGCACACGTGTGGGACAGTGACTTTTGATGTTCCCACTGGCTGGTGCCCCAGGATTGTTGTCTGAGCTGTAACAACATTAAAAGATGCTCAGAGAGAGCAGCTACCTTTGTCCAGAGCGCTGGGGGATCCAGGGAAAAGCAGGCATGCCCTTCCCACCCCACATCCCTGAATTTCTCGATGACTGGTGTGTGGTGTGTGGCAGAGGAAAAGGCAGAAGAATAGGGCAGTGTTGTTTCCAAACCAACACTGTGACCAAAAGGCAGCATTGCCCAGGTCTGCACTGTGTAGTAGACAAAAACAATGAACCATTCTTCTGATTGCTTTTAAAAAGAAAAAGTCATATTCTTCAGAGAATTAGATTTGTAATACCCCTGTCCTCTCCTGTGGTGGTAAAGCCTGTAATTTTCTTGAGTGTTCCAGGTTGTTGTAGCCTCTGTTGGATGAAAGCACCTTGCTCCCTGGTCAGACTGTTCTCAGCTGACTTCAGGGCCTCACAGTCGGTTCCTGTGGCTTTGCAGATATCGAGAGCTGTTGATGGCACTTGGCATCAGTTCTGGCATACTTTCCTCAGCCCTTCCTCGCTGCAAAACCCGAGGTGGGACCGTGAGAAGCCCAATCAAAAGGCACAACTGTTTTATTTTACTCCCGTGCTGACAGAATATATTGCCATAGATGTAAATGCAATGTGCCATCACACGTTTCTGATTGCTCATGATGACTGATGGAACCTTGTTATGAAAAACCCTCCTGTGGCAGCCTTGTGCTGTGCTGGGGTGGCCAGATCAGGGGGTGTGATGGGTTTGGTTGGGTGTTCTGCCGTTTCCAGGCTTGGTGGTGTGTGTAGGCAGGGGTGGAGCTTTGATCCAGGTGGGAAAAACATCCCAACATCTGTTAGAAAACAGCTAGGGGAAGCAAGGAAATGCAGCCTGTGGAGAAAGACAAATTCCAAACCACAACACGCAGACATTTGCAGAACATAATGAGAGATCCTGTGGGGCCCAGCGGGGTGATTTGTGCATCCCCAAAACACTCATCCTATTCCCGTGGCCACCTGGACTGAGCAGGGAGAAGTGGTGGCACGTGGGATTGGGAGATGCTGCAGGGACATCCCAAAAAGCAGCGCTGACGGCCAGCGGGGCGCTTTGCGTGAGGCCAACCCGTGCCTCTTGACACACGAGGGGTGTCCTGGGCTTTGCTGCACAAGGCGTGATCCAAATCCAAGGAAACGTCTGGGGAAGAGGAGAGGGCTTTGTATTGCAGCGATTTGTGAGGATTTAACCTTTGGGACAGATGTGCGAGGCCAGGGAGCTCACAAGGAGCAGGCGGAGGTGATCTGCAGGGGATACCTGTCCCTGGGGGTGACACAGCCAGTGTGTTTAACACCAGCAGGGAGCTCCCCTGCTGCCAGGGCCTGGCATCCTCAGGAAAAGCAGCTGTGTTTGTGCAGCCCTGGCTCCCTGTGGAATCACACAAGCAGTGGTGCGGTGGGAGAGGCAGCACTGGTGACTCAGCCCGTTCCCACAGTGGCCTCAGTGACTGACTGGTGACAAGGACAGCCCAAGGCACTCTTTCAAGGTCTGTGTTCCAGAGAGGGACTCGAAGATGCCTGGGAAGGTGCTTCCTGCCGTGTCACTGCTCAGGTGAGCCTCTCATGGGGCTCAGAGGGATTCAGTCATCTCCAGAGCAGTGGCTGGCATCCATGGGGGATGACACCAGAGCCTGGGAAAGGAAAGGTTTTGTCCAGTGCTGTGACACTTATGAGAACAGCTGACTGTGCTGGGCAGGAAGGGGCTCCTTGGGAAATCCTTGCCTGAGTTTCAACATTGATCACTGCACTGCATACTCTGAAGCTCAATATCAGTCATTTCCTTGACCTCAGCTTCTCATTTCAGGTTCAAATCTGATGGCCAGAGCATGTCACTGTCCCCTCATTTCCCTCAAACACTGCGCTGCCTTCATTGCTCCCGGGGCAAGCAGATGGAAGTTAAACTGGAGGGATGATTGCAAGTTGGAACTAGCAGCAAAAGGGTTTTTTTCTTCCCTTTGTCCATGCCAGATGAGTATTATTTACAGGAAACACTTTGTACAGCTTCGAGATTTGTTTAGAGAAGGAGTGTAGGGGAGGAGACAGCTAAAGGCAGAATGGAAATTGAAAAGGTCACAGTAATACTCCAGAAAATCCATAATTTCCTGGAGTGGGAGTATTGCTATTCTGGGGACTGAGGGAATAGTGGAGCTTGGGCTGAGTGTGCTGAGGGAGGAATTGGCTCCCTTTGGGACGGGCTTGGCCTCATGGGGCCGAGCCCAGAGCAGCTGCTGGGGACAGAGGGTCCCTGACACTGCGTTGTTCCCTCAGCTCATCCAGAGTCACGTCCGTCCGTGGTGGCCATGCCAGGGAATCTCGGAACACTCCCGGAGCAGCCCCTGGGGGCACGTTTCTGTGGCCTGATGTTTTCCAGGGAAATGGGGATTGCCTGCAGCTTTGTGTGATGGAGAGAATAAACAAAGGAAGCAGGATGAGATGCCCTCGGCCCTGCTGCTACTGCTGCGGGGTGACTCAGTGCTGAGCCGGGAGTGCCTGGGCACGTACAGAAGAAAGCTGCTGGGGAGAGCAGCAGACCTCGGAGCAGGACAAGTCAGGACAAGGGACTTGCGCAGGACAGCCCCGGGAGGTGGCAGGGGGTTGTTGCAGGGAGTTAAGGAGGCTGGAGGTTCTGTTTTGCCTGCAGGAAAGGCTGCAGAAGAGCAAGTGTCACCCACACTGGCTGTCACCCAATCCGGCTGGTGGGAGCCCCCAGCCTGCCCAGGTCTGGGATGGGGGACTCAGCCACCAGCACCCTAGAAAGGCTTTGCTCTCCACGTTTTCAACTTCCATCATTCTCCCAAGAAGACTTTGAATTAACTTTTACACTTAAAAGCAAAATCTAGGTACATTTTTAATCATTAGGAATGGGGATGGAACATAATTCTTTGTCAGCATGGAATTTAATTTGAAGCATTGAAGTTGATGATGTCGCCAGTCCAAACCTAATTCTCCTTGTCCTCTTTGCTCTGGGGAAGGTTTTCAAGCTCACTGATTTTCAGTGCTCTAGTGATAGAAGTCACATGTGCTGCAGTGTCCTTATCTGAGGTCAGTTGCTTGAAACACTGTGAAATCCTTAAATCCAGACCTTCATCGTGTGTTCTTGTAGCCCACTCTGCCACGTGAAGGGCTTTTTCCCCTCTGGTATCCTGCCTTCACATGTTTTAGAGCATATCTAATGCTGAGAAATGTGAGTTTGAGCTGTGCCCAAACTGTCCCAGAACCACCACACCACGAGGTTTCAAGTTCTTGTTTCTTAACTTACTGATTTTTTATTTTTCATAGCAGGTGAGCTATGACTCTCAGAGCTGTTGAGTATCTACTGAACAGCTCAGACACAACCTGAAGGACTGCCATTACTGCAGCTAATTGCCCTTTGACATTAATTTCCATTCAGCTCCATCTGCAGCTGTGACTGCTTTCCCAAATTGCTGCTGTGACCAGTGAGATGCCCCACATCTGAGCACTCGGGAAGGCGCTCGGTGCTGTGGCTTGTTGGGGATGTCATGGCTTGGGTGGTCTCCTCATCCTGCTTGGCAGCTGGAGCAAGAGGCTGTGAGTTATTTCCCGTGGTGGGTTTTTGTCGGATAAACCTCCCAGCAGCGATGTGAAATGGTCTGACAGCTGATTCCTGCAGTTAGGGTTGGGAGCAATGCGTTAATCTGGGGAAGGATGAGCTCAGCCCTGGAGAGCTTGATCCATCTGTGGAGGTTCCAGACCTTCCTCTGCTGTGCATGGCCCCTAGTGCACCAGCCACTCTTCAGGAGATCATCATCATGCATCAGTGTTTTAAAATACATCTCAAGCCTTTTGGGCAGTGCATGTGGAGGGGATGAGGGTGTCTGTGGCTGCATTCGGTGTGTTTGACTTTGCTTTTAGAGATCATAGTGGGAAAAGCAAGAGCCCCGTGCTTGAGCTGAAGGAATAGTAAAAAAATGTTTCATAAAGTGTGTGGATTAATGTTCAGATCTTACTGAGCCTTCCATCTCCTTTAGGCCCTGAATACAAGTATGAGGATGGATATGAGGCAGAAAGGCCTCCCCTATCAGTGTGCTGATTATTGCAGGGTTTTGCATTAAACCCTTTTATAGACTGTGCCTCTTCCTTGGTGGATGATTTTTGGGCTGCTGTTGGCAGAGGTTGTAACACAGGAGAAGGATCTGGAAGATTGGTACAGGGCATGGTCACACAGCTCCTGCTGAGCCAGGAGCAAGCCCTCACCTTAGTCCAGGGTAAAAATAAGCAGTGTCCTCATTCTTAGCCCTGTGGCAGGATTTCTGTGTCCAGAGCCCCTCCAAGTGATGGGCAGGCTGCTCCTGGGAGGCACACAGAGCTGAGAAATGTTTCCCACAGGTCAGGTGTACACAGGAGCGTGGCTCAGTGGGTGGGAAAGGACAATGGACTTGCACAGGACATCCCAGGGAGGTGGCAGGGGGTGGTTGCAGGGGGTTAAGGAGGCTGGAGGCTCCATTTTGCATGCAGGAAAGGCTGCAGAAGGGCCAGTGTCACCCACCCTGGCTGATGGGGAGTCTCTGGCCTGCCCAGAAGCCGTGCTGGCAGAGATGTGCCAGGTATCCACGAGCTGTGGCTTTTCTCCTCCCTCCTCACCTGCTCCTCGGTGCTGGCTGGGGGCTGCCCCAACAGGCCCTGCTTTCCCCAGGGCTGTTCATGCTCTCCTGCTCCCCATCTGGAGTGGCCTTGTTTGAGTTCCTAGGGGAGCACGGCGCTGCCGGGGTGGCTCTGTTTGCTCTTCTCTCCGAGCAAGCACCTGCCCGTCACGCGGGGCTGGCACAGATGGCACCTTGTCCCCTTCCCAGGGGCTCAGGGACCCAGGGCAAAAGCCTGGCTTGTGCACACAGCCTGCAGGAGCTCCAGCCCTGCCCGGGGCAGGATGTGGGGCGTTTCCAGGAGGCTGGAGCAGAGCCCCGGAGAGAGGAGCTGGTTCAGTGCAAACAAACCCTTGGACCGGGGCTGCTCTGCCTGGCACCTGGAGCCTCTCTGTCCCCGCTGGGGAGCCAGGGCACAGCAGCAGGGGTTTGCAAAGGGAGCATCTCTGATGGAAAGCATCTCCTGGTCTCGTTTATGCCGTTCTGACAGCCTGCCTCCCACCCCTCACTCTGCAATCAGGTCCATCCCACATTTACAGGCACCTGCCTGGAGTACCTGTCACCCTCAGCTATTCCTCCAGTTGATGGTGACACAGCCTGGCAATTCGGCCCACGTGGGATATGGATCTTTTATAGGAACCTCCCACAACCACTGAGTCGAGTCTGGTGTGTAAATTAGACCTTAGTGCTGCTCCTTGCCTGGTCACACCGTGCCCTGTTTGAGTTTTTTCACAGAATCATAGAACATGCTTAGTTGGAAATAACCCATCAGGATCACTGAGTCCA
>WAAG01074473.1:0-11231 GCA_013390105.1 Tichodroma muraria
TCCCTTCCAACCCAAACTATTTTTGTCCTTCTGTGAAGGACAGACAGATGTTCTATTTTTTCCGTATTTCATTTCAATTCATAAAAGCCACAGCATACTAGAGTCTCACCTATAAGTGTTGTTGCAAAGCAATGTGGACATGTTCTAAAAGAATGTGCCAAAGCAGGCTTTCCTAAAACACACAAATTTAATAAGAGCAATAAGAAACCTCAATTCTATGACTCCTGGCCTGTAATCATGCAACAACCTTCTATCTTTTCAGCCTTAATCAGAATTCATAAGGAGCTACAAGAGAAAAAGTCCAGAGATGATGGACTTAAGTGTTAACTATACATTGCTCCTGTCCCTCACTATATCTGACCAAATCATCAACACCTCTGTAGCTCAAAGCTTGACCCTATTCAACTCATGAGAAGAGCTGAAGCAGATCCAGAGTAAAATATGATGCTCTCTCTGGCAAGAAAATACTGTGAAACAATCTCAAGGTTAACTCACTGGCTAGCATTTCATGAACATAACTTTTTTCCAATATCAGCTGGTTAGAAGAAACTGGTTTACCTTGACAAGCAATCCCTTAGTATTTCATACATTTATACCATCTACCTTGGAATATAGAAGAATAAGCAGGAAGGAAATTTTCCAGGCTCGGCAATTGCCATCTGGCCTAGAGCAATGAAGCATGACTCCGTGTTCTTGAAACAGTATATTGCTTGCCTAAAGCTATCAGTTCAGATTCATGGTCTCCATCCTTATCTTCAAAGCCCACAGTATCCCAGAAGTACCATTTGAACACTAGGTATTCAGTGTTCTTAACATAATACTGATATAAAACTTATGCATGCTTCTAAACAGGATTCAAAACAAACCTCTGTTCACAGTGTGATTAGGAGAGAAAGGTGGTGAATTTAGACAGTATATTTACTGCTGTCTTTATATGCAGCCAGGTAGTCTGCTGAACACCATAAAGCCCATGTAAAACAATTGACACTTACTATCAGACTGGCTTCACAAGTCCTTGAAAATTATATGGTCCTTTAAGATTTCCTTACCAATATAATAGCAGAACATCTTGTCATATTCCCAAACTCTCATCTTGCAAATGTCATTCTGTAATTCTTAAAAGAAATAGAGAAAATAAACCCGAGATGAGTATTTGTCTACTGTTGATGGTAGAATACGATTAGAAACAAAAAACATAAAAATCTGTAGCACAATAATTAATATACCAACCATTGAAGGGAGTATGGAGTAATTAATGAGACAGCAAAGAGTTTTTATTATTGAAAAAAAACAATAATGACTACATATGTTCTAAAGAAAGGATATTGTAAACTATGCCACTGAAGATTAAAGTTCCTGAATTTGTTTTGTTTGCTCACTTGTTTTCATATGAAGTATCATTTATAGGAAGCCATGCATTCTGTGCTGCATCATAAAAATTTCCTGCAATGCAACACTTTCCTTTTAAAGCATGGCTTGACCTAGGGTAAGCAGGGTACCAGTGAAGAAGATTCTACATTATTTCTTAATCAAAACCTTAATATGTCTAATTTTATCTTAGGAAAGGACTGTCTACAATTCAGCACCTAGGGTGTTCTGTTGAAAAACAGATTTAGAAATGGAAGTATAAATCCAAACCTCTGAAAATTAAAGCATCCATGAATAGTAACAATAAAAATTATATGACACTTGGGTATCTAGAATCACCTCCTGCAGGTGAAAGATCAAATAATAGGCTGGAATCATTCCACAGTTTCCAGAGGGAAGTGCTGGTCTTGCAGGTTAGGAGAATGTGTCATCTCTCTGGAGCTCATCGGAGGCATCTATTCCATACGCACATAAAGTGTAAATACTCAGTGGGCAGCATCCTTATCGTTAAGGTTCAAGCACTTACATTTCAGTGAGGTATAAGAAACTTAGGTGGCTTCTGTAGGGTTCACTCGATTTTTCTGTCAGTTGGTAGAGAAAGAGTAGTTTGCACTGACAGCAGCTCACTGACCACAAGGTCAAATAAACTGTATGACTCCCTGCTATGGTCTGCATAGGTCTTCATGCCTTAAGTGTATGCATGCCATTTTAAAAACCTGAACTAAAATCTAATGGAAGTTGTGGCTATCATAAAACAGCAGCAGCTCCAATTTCTTATGGTAGCATCATAGTTCGGGGTGTAGGTCTAAGTCCATCCTTCACTGATAGACTGTTTTCATCCTGTCGCTGATGCAGCAGTAGCTCGATCCAAGAGAAACTCATACTATCTGTAACACAATCTGATGCATTAGGATAACAGATACACAAAAACATAGAGGAAGGACTTCAGCCAAGAGTTATCAGACTCTATATCAATGGTGGAATACATTTCTCACAGTTGGCTGTACAACTTTAGCTTCAAACTTTCAATTGAAAACACTTTAAATGATATGCACATTCAACTAACATGCTTAAAGTGATTTTTCGCAAACTTCAATTGGAGAACTATGTTTTAATCTACTACGCTCTCTCAAATGAGAAGCGAGTGACAGCAAATTCATGCATACATCTAGATGATTATATGTAAAACATGAATTAGTGCCACACTAATTGACAACCTTCTCCAAAATTAAACCAGCAGCAGTCCTTCTCCAGCTGTACTTCTGCTATCCTGAACAGATTTGTGTTTCAGAGATGAACAGCTCTGCTGGCTCCAGGACCTACATGTCGGACATCTTACCTCATCAAGTGACACAAAGCCATAAATGCAACATAACCACAGAGGTGAAATATGGTGTAGTCTGGGAGTACTTCACAAACTGGAAATGAATGCCCATCTGCGGGGATCCTGGCATTCAAATTGTAGGACAAGGATAGTGTAGGCAAGCCTGATGGAGCCAGCCAACCATGCCAACCCAAACACCCTCTGCCCGCTCCCTTCTCACAGCCAGGCAGCCACTGTACCTACTGACTTGCCAGCACATGTTGCACGGTGTAGGAGGCCTCATCATGAGTCTCCGTTTTGCTTAAAAGACTCAAATTCATCACTGTTTCCATTTCTTCCCCCCCCCTTTCTTTCCTTTATGCCTAAAGATCAATAGAGTATTCAGACACACTGCCTTGTAACTTTATAGTGATCTGCCCCAAGGTGTGATGGTTCAACCATCTTTTTAGTCTGAGGGTCTCCATTAGCACCAGAATGTGACAATGATTAGGAGATAAAAGCCCAGTATGGCAGAAGAGAATCTCTCTTTTACTGTCAGAGGTAAAAAGTATGGAATTATAATGCATATTTCTTGTCATCCTCCTGCTTTCTCCCTGTAAATATTTATAGCTCCTGTTCACTTATTCATATATTTAAAAAAAATTCACTGGTTTATTTATTGTCTTTGAATTTATTTGCATGTACTGTGCCCTGCCATCAACTCAAATGCTAATAGAGATTCTTAGAATCATTTGCAATAATAATCATATTTTCATCCTTTCATATTTATTGGTGAGCCCACTTTGTCTACTAGATTATACATATAATTCTCTAGATTCACTAGTAAGAAACGATGGTGTGATGAAAATAATGTTTATGAAAATGGAATTTATACTGTTTGTGATAGGGAAAGTCAGTCATACTAAGTAATATGCATTTTAGGGAACTTATCAGATACCAGGAATGCTATTCACAACTGAGAACTCCCAATTGATGTGCTGTGAAAGATTGCTTTGTATCATTTGCAGAATGCTGATGCCTAGGACTGGGAATCTCATTTCTGCTATATCTAACATCATTTAAATTATGGTGAAGGAAAAAAGGAAGTGATCATTGGTGTGGAGTAATGGGACCAGGTGATGACTGATTTATTATGTCAGAGATGAAGCTTGACTCTGATCTTTTAGAATAGCTTTTCCATGGAAAAATAACAGACATTTAAGTACTCTATTTATCTATTAGATACAATGAAATTGGCAGCACATTTCTGGTATTGAACAGCATTCTCCCATTAATTGAAGGAGTCTCCATCTCCAGTTCAGTTAGGTCTTCCAATGAATTCTTCCTGCTAACAACTGTGTGGTAAACTGGTTGCACAGGCATCAAAAATTACAAAATTGAGCTGAAAACTCTTCTTTTCATAGTAATTATATATTTCTATGAAATAACAGAGGATTGGAAGGTGCTGCTCTGTCTGACCATGAACTGTTAATAATAAGAGCTGTGAAGCTTGTTACTGTGTTTCATCATTGTTTGGCCTGGGGGATTAAATCTCCTTTACCATGCATCTTATAAGAAACCTAGACAAGGTTCTGTGTATGGGGGGTGTGATGGTTGGAAATTTCAGTTGAAGTTAAAAATACAAATTTCATCTAGTTCATATCTTGCTAAAGCTATAACTATAAAAAATGTGCTCCCAAATAGGAAAGAAACTATTATTCTCTGCCTAGATTATTTTCTAGGTAGGAAGAAGTTTGAAGAGATTTTTCTTAAAGAATGGTTGCTCTTATTTTCTCCAAAATGAACAAAGGAAATCAAAGAATGAAAGAAAAGATGTAGGAAGCCAGCTGATAACTGATGGAGTCAGAGGAGTAACAGCAGTGGTGTATGAAGAAATCTAAACAGAGGATATATGTGTTATTTTGAAAGCTATAAAGTACCTGCATCAACCCATATGCATAGGGATTTGTAATGCCTCAACACCTGTTTTTATCATCACCACTGTTTAAAATTTCTAGGCTTGCTTTGAGAATTCCAAACACTAACACTTTTCAAGGAAGATGTGGCCATTGGTCTTGATGGAAATAACAGCATTTCCCAGGTTGTGACAGGCTTCACATACACTGAGGGAGTCACTATTTCCCCCCTCTCCTGCCCTTCCAATCTCATACCAAATAGGATCCCACTTCCATCTCCACACTTATTTTCACACTCTCAGTTACCTGGTTTATTTGGTTTGCATGGCAAGGTTTTGTTGCAGTGTCTTCTGTGAGAAGCTGCTGGAAGTTTCCTCCATGTCCAACAGAGCCAAGGCCAGCTAGCTCCAAGATGAACACATTGTTAAGTCTGGGTGGAAGGCAGGTGTTTTAAGGTTTGGTTTTTATTTTCTCATTGTCCTGCTCCAATTCTGATTGGTAATAAATAATTTCCCCATGTCAAATCTGTTTCGCGCATGGCAGTAACTGATGGGTGATCTCTCCCTGTCCTTATCTAGCTCATGAACCTTTCTTTGCATTTTCTGTCCCCTGTCCAGCTGAGGAGGGGAGAGATACAGCAGCTTTGGTGGGCACCTACTCTCCAGCCAGGGTCAAACCATCACACCTTCTCATATTCCACCACTCTATTGGTATGTATCATTCCAGAGGTATGTCAACACCCTTCCCTCACCTGGAAAACTGTACAAACTATAGGTAGCAAGAAAAAGTAGTTAACAAGAAGGTATGGGATGATATACAGCAAAGCACAGATGATATAACTTCTGAGTACTCAAGCAACACCAGCTGTGACTCCCTTCCACCCACTTCTCAGCAGGATAAGCTTAGTCAGCCTGTCAGAGCCTGTGTTAATGATTCCTAATTCCCACCCCCTGCAGCTCATTTAGGAATTTGCACAGCTTGTAGGGTATGAAGCATCATATGCCTTGTGTAGAGGACAAGGATAGTTAATTTCATATATCAGAAGGAAGTTTTGAAACTTGTCAAATGTCTACTATTCCTGAAATAGAAGTATTTTGAAAACCTAATGGATAACTTAAAACAAAACAAAAAATAAACAAACAAACAAAACCCCCAAACAAGAACAACAACAAACCAACCACAAGACATATAAAACAGAGACATTTGTTTTGTAAGGGACTGCAGTAAGAACACTGAAAGCCTTGATTCAGTCCTCAGGTGTGGCTGGGGGAGTACAACAGTCTTGAGGTGTTACCATGTAAAATGAACAAAAAGCAAATAAAGTTTGTTTTTACTCTAATATATGACCAACACCTAGCCCTAGAGGCCTTAATTCAGTCTAAATTCCACATAAGCCTTGGTACATCTTTGTTGTCTCTGGGCTTTTAGAGGCAAGCAGCCAATGGGAAATACCAGGCTCAGAGATTTAAGTGGAATTCCGGCTGGGGGAAAGTTGGCTGAAGTGTGATTTTCATAGATTTGTTTTTCCTTGATATTAAGATAACTTAAAAATATCTGCTTGGACTGTATTTTTTTCCCCAATTTTCTCTATGGGAAACCCAAAAATATTTTCATTCCTTTTAATTTATTAAAAAAGTCAGTCAACACCAGTTACAATAATGACAAAGGCACGTGATATATTCGAGGGTGTTTTGAAAAGAAACCTTCAAATAACACGAAAGAAGGGCTAAATTCTTTTTTATGTTGTTGTTAATAACATTTCAATGTGTAATAGAAGTTGCAAGGGGATATTTGTGAATTTACAACCAGAGTGCTGATAAACCCTGGTCTACAACAAATAACTAATAGTCATTTGAAATGAACACAACAAAAAGATGCCTTGGCTCTAGCACTCTACTGAATGCTGTTTCAGCTTGTCCAGTGTATTGTAATTTTGAACACTTAAAAATTTCTCTCTCCAGTAATCCCTTAATTCCACTACCACTGCAACTTAATGGCAAGTACAACTGTGAATATGCAGATGATATCTCAACTGAAAATTTAGTGAAGTCAAAAACCAAAACATGTTGAGAATGTTCTCTGCAGTCACTAAATTGTTCAGAACATGGGAAAAAAATGAAAAAAACCACCATGTTCCAAATTTATTTCTGTAAAGTGATTTTTCTTTTAGTAAGTCCATATAAGGTATGGATAATGGTATAGTCCATATAATGGTACAGCTAGAAGTACCTCAGATTGTTCAGATTCCAAATAGTCTTTTTTTTTAAACAACTGAAAATTTTGGGGTTGATTTGAAACACTTATTTTTTGGTCATGGATTAGCAACAAAATAATCATTATTTACACTATTGTGTTCTCAAGATGATGAGATAGCAGGGCCAGTTCACCACAAGTTCTAATGAGTACAAAAGATACATTTTACATTAAAAATGGTAAAATATGATTAATCTAGCAATATAGCTAAAATGTAAGGATCCAGGTAAAATTAGCACTAGATCTTGGAGCTGTCTGGGAACACTGAACAATGCCTGAGGACTGAAATTCAAAAAATCACTTTGGAAGCTTTCAGGCTGTTCTCTTAGTTAGAAAAGCTTGTTTGAGAAGAGGATGATGTAGAGTGAAAAACAATAAAGGTCACATTTCTCTAGAACCTTACACAGTGTGTTTAACAACAGCTGAGCCTCCAAGGATGTCAATCTTTCATTTCAGGATATCAAATCTGTACAGTAATACTGAAAATGTTGAAATGATTTACCCAGAAATGGAACTATTTCAGAAGCCAAAAGGAATAATTTCATGTTAGTGATTTTCTATATACTGTAATTACCCATATTTAAACAGTTGGTAAAGTATTAACAAACAGTTATGTGGGTACTCAAAGTAAAACCCTTTTCCAAGGAATCTGTAGAAGGGTGGATGTCCACAGCAAATCTGGGGAAAGCTTGCTTGGCTGATGCATCACCACAAGCCACTAAGATAAGAAACAGATGCTGAAACTCCAGAATGGGCTACTGACTCTCCTAGGAGAGATTTGAGCATGATTTGGTAGGAACATGTTCTAATTCCAATGGAACAACATATAAATCTTTTTTTTTCAATTTTTATTTTTGCATAATAACTATAACCCTAAATACTGATGAATGAATCACATAAGGGAGACCACATTTGAGCAACTGGAGGAGTTCAGCATTGTGAGAAAATTGAAAATCTTTGTGTCACTGCAGTGTGAATTTCAGTATGGATCATGGATGGCTCTGGACTTTACACCAGCCTATTTTTAATCCATGATATGGACATCTTCCTGCATTTTTCTTGATTTAGAAAAACTTTTTAGGTCATTAACTTTTCCACAGTGGATATCACAATCTTTATAGTATATAGTGCAATAAGAGGTAGGTGAACAGGAAACTGGGGAGAAAAATTGTCCCAAAATTGTGACATATTTTTGAATAGTACTTACATGAATGAACACTTTCTTCCCAGTAGTCATTCCTACCAGTATTTCTTTGCAAATGACTCAAAATCAATTTCAAATGGATGCTTGAAGTACTACTACATTGTGTATTGAAGGATTATACCTCCAATAGGAATCAAGGAGAATTGCTTATCTGATGCATTCTATCATTAGAGGAGGATGTTACAGAAGGAAGATCAATAAAAGGGGTTGTTTGGACACCAGTGAGCCACTCAGAGCACATCAAAAAGAAGCCCAAAAGCTGTAAGACAAACATTAGTCAAGTGTTCTGTACGAGCAAATTAATTTTAATGCTTGGTGTAAAACAAGGAGGTGAAAAATCCCTGAGATCAAAAAAGGATTATCTTTATTTCTTTTAGGTATGAGAAAATTTTGTAGCTACAGAGACCAGTCTCCCTGGGCTGCAAGGCAGCATCACATCTCAGCTTGTCCACATACAGAATTTCTCGAGTATTTACCATATTTTCCTCAATTTGCCATTGAGGGCTATGAATTGCTCTCTGTTTTCTGGAGAGCTTTACAGTACCATCAATTATTGGAATACAGTCACACTTCAGTGTGACTTGAAACACTCATTTTTAATGGGAAATAGCAAACTTGCTGATGAGTAATTTTTAGTTCCAAAGAAGCTTAATTATTTAGCCACCCCATTCTCTTTGATGCATGCATGTTACTTTTATTGGCTACGGTGACAATGAAGAAATTCATTGATGGGATGTAACAAAAACTTTCTGTTCCCTCAGGTATATAACTTCTCTCTAAGTTTTCTCTAAAGTAGCTGAAGCAGCAGCAGAAGTTTGCCGTACAATGTGAGCCAATTGTAGAAGTACTGTATTAATTAGTACAATTTCATTGAATTCTGGGAAATGTCTGCTAAATTGATGTGGAATCTCTAAATTGATGTGGAATTCTCTGTCCTTCTCCTAGAACACTTTTAAACCATCTGTGTTGATCACCTCATTACTATGTGAGGTTCAAAAAGGCCAAGTGCCAGGTCCTGGACTTAGGTCACGACAATCCCAGGCAGTGCTACAAGCTGGGGGAAGAATGGCTGGAGAACTGTGTGGTGGAAAAGGCCCTGGGAATGCTAGTCAAGAGTGGATGAACGTGATCCGATTGCGTGCCCAGGTGGCCAAGAAGGCCAATGGCACCCTGGCCTGTATCAGCCATTGTGTGGCCAGCAGGACCAGGACAAGCTGTTGCTGTTATGTGTCTTTGTGAAAAACAGCTGAGCAACACTGAGATGATTCTTCCCACTCAGGATAACCTCCATTTTCAGAGGCTGATCTCCCGACTCTAGATCTAGTTTTTCTTTGAGCAAAACATTTTGGTGTGTGTGGTGCGCTGTAAGCATCGTAGAAATGAGACTATCTATCGTATTGTAATGCAATACACAGAGTTTCCTCTCTCCCACAGCATACAGAGCACCAAGATGTCTTTCATGATAAAATACATCGATGTCTTCCTCTGACCAAGTCAGTGGGAAGTGAGTCGGGCACTTTCAAATATTCAGTGAAGCAAACAAAAAAAGAAATGTAACAGCTTGTTGAAGAAAAGTAACAACTTTCAGTTTTTGTTGTTCTGGTAGTGTATATCAGGTCATTTAAGATTTTTTTTCCCTCCAGGACTTTATTTCCTGGTGTTCTACTAATCAAATCCCTGAACAGTTCAGAGCCTACTCTCCTGAAGTGTAGGGCAGTCAGCTTGCTGTGTGCCCTCCTCACTGCCCTAAGGATCTCCATGATTTCATAGTCACTGTAGCCCAGAATGCCCTTCAGCTTCACATTCCCCTTGTTGGTGTGTATAAGGTCCAGCGCAGCATGAGGGAACAAGGTCTGTCACAGCACCTCTCCTTGTTGGCTCCACTATCACTTGGAGAAGGAAATCATCAGTGCATTCCAGGAACCTCGTAGATTGCCTGTGCCTTGCTGTGTTGTCCCTCCAGCAGATAATAAGGTGGTGGAGATCCCCCATGAGGAAGCAGGGTTTGTGAATATGAGACTGGTCCTATCTGTTCATAGAGGGTCTCATCCACTCAGTCTTCCTGGCTGGGTGGCTTCTTGCAGGCCCCCTCTATAATGTCACCTATCCCTGTCCTCCTTTTAATCCTGACCCATAAGCTTTTGGTTGATCTGACCTGGAAGATTCTGGTAAGCATGATGTCTGAATCATTTGAAATTATTGGCATTACAGATTTAAGCCCTTCCAGCTTCATTACTGTCCTTTCTATTTCTGAGGAGGTCGTCATGTTTCATGTCTGGGAAATGTTCTGCCGAGATTTTAAACCCTAATCCAACTATCTCAGCATGTTAGGATGAGGCAATAACTTTCTTAGCTTTGGTTTTCATGGTTGAAACAGGCTAATAGACGGGGCTTTGTGGTCTGGCACAGCTGCAAGAAATAGTTTCTTCTCACATAATATTTTTTGTGTTCACTGAAACTCAAAACACTCAGAAGAGTATCCCACTTTTGCGCAGTGCATCGCCGTATGTGAATGTGAATATGGCAGCTCAGTAAAAGCTGATAATTATGGCTAGTTTAGCCCCATAAACATCTGGATTATGCTCAGTCCTGAATGCATTAAATTCTAAAGCACATTCAGAGATCTAAAGCAGCTGAATCTCCCAGTTTGCGAGTAGTCTTTTTTGCCTGTTTGAGTTCTGGAGCCACAAATTTCACTTACCAAAGGATGATACAGGGTGGAATGATAGCTATTGGCTCATACCTAAAGAGTTGTCCAAGCAAAAGAATACACAGAAAAATTAATCTACTTCACCCTGTCACTTTCCGTGCCAAGAGACTGTTGCCAGCCTAGAAATTAAAATAATCCTTAAATCATCAGTTTTCTCATCTTAACCCTTCATACACATTTTAAATGATGCACCACTACACAGCAAGTTGCAAAGGGAATTTTCCTGAAGGTCTGTGTAGTAGTTTGGCCGTGATTGGCCAATGTGTATTACTGACATTTGATAAAACCAATGAAAGCGTGGGTACGCCTTTTACGATACACCTTTTTTAAATGCAAACCCGGGAATCATCGCTCTCTTGGTTTCCGGCAAATGCTCTGGTAAGAGCTCCTGCCGAACATTCTCTGCTCCCCCTCTCCCCACGTGGCTGGCGGGCCTGGGGGGGGAGGGGGAAGCAAGTCAGGCTGACCGGGAAAAAG
>WAAG01074474.1:334-13529 GCA_013390105.1 Tichodroma muraria
CTTCTGCTTTCAGAACAGGAAAACTACAGCTATCTTACTCTTCCTTTCTGTTCTGCACCTTTCACTACCTCCTGTATGAATCTAGAAATATAATAGTAAGAGTAATGGTAAGAGCTCCTTTCCATCCCAAAAATTTCACCTCCACATTGGGAACTCATTATCTGGGACTAAAAAAAAGTTATGTCTTTTACTGGTTCTTAATAATTATTTTGGTCACTTGAGAGTAGAAAATACCATGATACATTGGCTTTTTTGGTGATATGATGGCAGAAGTACATTCAATTTAATTGTAAGACAACAAATCAAGATGTGTGATTAAGCAACATGGAGTCAAATACAGTTCAGTGTTGATAAATATAAAGTAATACTCACTAAGGAAAAAACTCTTGATTATTTCCTTATTGCTGCCTGAATTTGAATTAGCTGAATGCACTTCAGACATCTCCTTTTTTTCCACCCACTCCCTGTATATCCTTGTATGCTAATTAATGAGAGCTTCTATTTAATATGGATCAGCTTACAAAATAAGTAAATATTAAAGTTTATGAGAAACAGGTCTGAAAAAATAATACTAAATTGTAAATCCAGTATAGAAATAAGTGATTTGGCACACAGCTTTATGGTTAAATTATTCTGGTTTTACTGCTTTCACAAGGATGCTGCTAAAATGTGGAGACTTTCAGACAATTGAAATTGAATTTGACAAATAGTAAAAGGATGAAAATAATAAGAGTCTCCTTTTTAAAATTTATCTCTGACAGTAGGTAGTAGTGAAAAATACACTGGCATCATGTTTGGCTTTTCTCAAGATATGATGGTAAAGGGACATTCAACCAAATACTAAGGCAACAAGCAAAAAACTAACACCCAGGGGTTTTTTTCTAATGTAGTATAGTTAAATAAATGCACTGATCTGTCATTTAACTCAGAAGCTTTTTAGGACTAAATTAAAGAATTAAGTCAGTATATACATGTACCAAGAACACCCACAGCTTCATTAGACACAATTAAATAAAAATTTAGGAGGCATGTGCATTTTCATACATCACTGCATCAGGCACCTAGGAAATGACAGAGGTTAAGAATAAATAATTTTCATGTTTTTCTCATGTAGTATTTCAGCATTTGAGGTTGAAAAAGAGAAGTGCTTGGCTCCTCTTAACTCTGGACCTTTTGAACATATGTGAAGGTGAGACTAAGTTGATCAATCAGTTTTAGTGAGAACTATGTCAGCTTTAAAGGTGATGCAAAACATCAGTGCAGAATCCTGAATAACACAAGAATAAAACTTCCTGTGAGAATTGCATGAACAGACTTTCCAATTTCTTTGGCCTTTTTGAAAGGAAAACACCATGCTTTTATAGCTTGGTGTAGAAATGCCTGTACAGTGCACCTCTTCGTACTTCTGGAGAGGATCAAGATATTTGGGTAAAAGAATCAACAAAAGGAACTATTTCACAAATGTCTGCTTGTATTAATTTTCTTGGTGGGAAGTAACTGTATTCTTTTTTTTAGCAAGAAAGAGAACTGTTGGGAGCTTGGCTGACAGTTTTGCAGCTAAATGATACGGAAAGTGAAATTACTTGTTGATGTGTTTAGGATGGATCAGTACTGGATAATACCAAGTAGTGAAATCCTATCATCTTGGAAGTATATCTCAAGTGACTGAGTTAGCTGACATCAGACTGTCTCCATTTTATTGAAATACCTTTATCTTTTATCTATTCATGATATGAATATGAATTTTATCTATTCATGTCTTTTTTGCCAATGGAACTTGGGACAGTATTGCTTCTTTAACTTCCATTCATATAGTTATGTCTTGATTTGTCATAAATAAATAAATGTTAATGTCACGTAAATAGAGAAGAGTAGCCTGAATCTGTTGTTGTTGTTGAGTCTGACAACAACAATTTCATTATTGTTTGAGACAGTTTGTAGCAAACTTGATGTGTTTTGTCAGATATCAATAGTTAGAGGGTAGTGTCATCAGAGCTGATATTATTATTTTGTTTGGAAAGTAGAGCTCAGGATTGCTTCAAGGAAACAGAACTTTCTAAGAGTGCTAATTTAGCCTTGAATAGGGATACTGTGTTTTTTGTAGATAGAAAGTAGAATGAAACTCATTTGAGATTTGGTATTCTCTCAAGACTTCCCTAAGCTTTCCATTTTTTAGAAAATACTGTTTTATGCTACCTTCTTAAGAAGGAGAGGTTGGGGAGAGAAATGTGAGTTCCGTGCTCATCCTCAGTTGATTTTCACAAGAGTATCTCTGGCTTCATTAGGAGTGAGACTTTTAAAGCTCCTTCAAAAGCCGTGCTTCTAAATCAAAACCAGATGTGCCAATAGTGTGCATTTTCAGTGTAGTTTTCTTTTGCTCTTTTTCCTATCTACCCCTGCCCAACTCCACAAAAAAAAATTTCTTTTGGAATGATTATTTTTCTGACTTCTTTAAAGTTATTCACACCTTTTGTTAGGATCTTTCAGTAAGGCTGTTAAGTTTTTGCTTAAGTTACCTTGCTTAATTGGATTTGTGTACCTTTATAAAAATTGAAAAATAAACATGAGGCTGTTTCAAAATTGCTTTTTCTGTTTGTAACATTTTTGTTATGAATTTCAAGATCCATTTTCTAATGTACTTGCATGTAGCTTATTTTCTTTATCACGTGCTCTGTTTTACATGAACTTCTTTCCATCTCCCTCTCACCAATTTACAATCTTAAAACAGTTTTGTTGTTGTACAGTTCAGTTAACCGTGTCCTTCCCTATCAGTAGTAATTTCATCATAATAATAATTCATAATAATTTTCCCTTTCACACTCCAGTTCTACTATCATACTTGACTTTTGTTCCTCTTTTCCGAGAAATTAGGTCTGTCCTGAATACTACAGAGGTTTCACTTAGATTTGTTTGAGAATCTTCCCAAAGTATTGGCATGATCGTGGTCCATGTCCCAGTTACCTCAGGCTTTGGCAAATTGCATATTTCAATTTCTCCTTGGCATCTCGTGATCTTTATCTCTCTGCTGTTTTCTTTCACCTAAGTCTTCATTTCTTGCAGTCTGATGTAAATGTGTTCCTGGAATCCTTTTCCTGGTTTCTGATCTCAGTCTGCATTGCCTCTCCTCCTCTTCCAGAATTTAACACAGCAATGCCTCTCTCTTGAATGTATCTCTTCCCATCTCTCTCACTCATGCCAAGTGTTCTGCCAGCACAGTGTGCTGTGCCATTTTTCCACTTTGTCCCAAAATTTGACTCACACCTTCCATCACGAAAGCTTAGATTCCTGGACATTAATCAAGTCATTGTCTTATGACTGCATCTTAGTATTTTCCCCCACAACCTTCCAACACTGGTATTTTATAAATTTGTTTAGCAGTCATTTTGGAAGAGAAAATCTTTTAGGGTAAATGATAAGTTTTTTAAGTAAATCCCCCCCCTCCTTCTCTCTTTAACAAAACTCTCTGTTGAAAGAGGTTGAAAAGGTGAATCAACACTTAAAAAGGCAACTTCATTCCTATGAGGGGGAAGAGAAATAGGTTAGTAAGATGTGGGTTGATTTGTTTTCATCTGGCCTAAGACTTGAATTGGTTATAAAACACACTGAATATTGATCTAGCTGGGGGACCATGCTGTAGCTTTGTACTCACTGTAGTTCCATTCTTTGGTTTAGAAAACCTCTCCAGTATTCTCCTTCACTAAAACTATTTCAGTTTGAGAAATAAAAATATTGTCTTAAATGCTAGATATAGAGACTTGCACCAGTTTATTCTTGCTAACAGTGTTTTATCTGCTAATGTTTCTTGTGTCAGCTTTTGAATAACTTTTCAGAATGAAGGCATGCAATTTCACAATGATATTTTGAGCAGAAAGTTTGATTTATATGCTGAACAAATCGACAATATGATACTTAACTCTTAAGTTTCTAAATCTTCACCACCAGACTTTCCTAGTTTACGTTTTTATGCTTACATGATGACTTCTCTAAGTAAAATCTTTCATATCTCTTCTTCAGGAGAAACTACCAATAGCTCAGAATTACATCTAAATTAAATTTACTAAATAAATATGTGAGAGAAGCAGGTAGTTAATTGCTACAGCAGGCCTGCTAGTTGAACAAATCTAAACACCAGCATGCTAGTTAAAATGAGAAATCTTGCTTTTCGTTACCTGTACTCCTGTGTTAAAGCAAATACCTCAAACGCAGTTCAGTGCTTTCTTGAATATTGTGTGTCATGTTTATTTGTTTTCATTTTAAAATACCAGTTAGATGATCTGGCATTCTATCAAAGTTTTGTAATTCCCATTTCTAGTGGTAAATTATGTGGGTAGTGTGGCTTTAATTCATGTTTGATTAGATGCTGTGTGTTTTTAAATTAATTTCTCTCTAAGCTCTTTGCAAGGAATAGTAACCCACTGCAGAGAGGTTACAGTACTATGGACTTTGTCTGTTCTGCCTTAATGATACAAGGGAATAGTTGAGCAAGAATAAATGAGGTACTTTTGGTGGGTAGAAATGTGAGCTGACTGTCAGTGTGAGATTGGTTCTAGGAGCAGTTAGCCAGCAGTAATAGGGCACACTTGAGTAATTGAATTTGCATAACAAGGCTTGCTGAAGAGATCTGACAGGCCCAGAGATTTGTCTGGCTGGAGATCTCCAGATGGACGTGACCACACAGCAGCTGGGTGGCACGTTTCTCAGCATGGTCAGCAACACCCAGACTGTCAGCTGGCCTCTGCAATTGCAAAGCCCTGGCAGGCCAGCTGGTGGCTTCTGACAGCCAGTGGCCCCGTTAGAGAATCTTTTCATTCTGCCTGTCAGGGTACGGGACCTGCAGGGACCAGTGGTAAGATGTAACAAGTCACCAGTGAGAGTTGTTAAGATGCTTCAGAAACCTGCTTCTGTTAAATAGCTGCTGCTTTACCGCTGAGAGTGAACCTTCTGAAAGCTTTTTCCATCCTTTAACAAGGACAGGACTAACCTGTTCTCCAGCATTTTGTTTAGAAATCTATTACTTGGTGTTAGTTTCTACATGTTTAGTTTCAATACCAATATTTCTGCATCTAACCAAGCATGCTCAGTCAGCAAGAGGAATACATTTCATGTGCTTATCGCTTTCACAAGTGAAAATACTAAAGGTTTTGTTCCTATGTCCCTTCCAAGGATATTCATATTACTGTATTCTAGATTTAGCAGTTCAGTTAAATGGAGCAGTTTATGGAAATACACTGTAAAGGAAGGCATTAGAAACAATGGAGTCAACAACTGTTTTAACTGGTTAGTATGCATAAATATTCTGTGTGGGTAGGAAAAGAATATCCAAAGAAATTCTACACTAGAAATCTTGTCCTTTGTCAACCTGCAAGAAGTGATGCAAAAAATTAGATCTATTGCTGCCTTAGTCCAAGTTGCTTGGTCCTAACATCCCTGAGCCCTAGCCCCTAAGCATTAAGCTGTTGGATTTAAACTCTGTAGCCCTTGCAAACTTGGGAAAGTTCCTGTTAACCAGGAGTTTAGAATTCCGGTTGTTCCAATCCCACAACAGTAAAAAAAAAAAACACTAATGGGAGTTGCGTATTCTCATCCACTTATTGTTTCTGTCCTCTGTGATGTTACTTTGCCCTGTTTACAAGGTGACTAAACAAGCAGGCACCTGCTGTCCAGCATACAAGCTACTGATTGAACATCACTTTTTTTTTATATATGCAGAACCCCACCAAACTGAAGGAACTAAAAGTAGGCTTTTTTTCATTGGATACGGTAGCCCTAGCCATTCTAATTTCTAAGGATCTTACTGTTTTGCCAAGTCTATTAATTTTGGGAAGGCTGGAGGAGAGACATGTTTAGTAGTGTTCTTCAGGTGTCAGTTTCTGGGTTGTTCATATGGTTAGTCATCTGTGGACTTCTGTCCAGTCACAGAATCATAGAATCATGGAATGGTTTAAACTGGAAGGACCTTAAAGATCATCTAGTTCCAAGTAGTCCATTTACAAATCAGTAGCCCTAACTTTTACGGTTTTTCTGAAAAATTTAATGTCAAAGTTGAACATTAGACCCATCCTTCTAACTGTGCTTTCTTACTTCCTGGCAAGTAGCATTCAGCATTTGTAAACCCAACCAGTCAATTACAGAATAATTACAGAATTACAGAATGGTTTGGGCTGGAAAGGACCTTAAAGATCACCTAGTTCCAACAGTCTGGCATGGGCAGGACACCTTTCACTAGACCAGATTGCTCAAAGCCCCATCCAGTCTGGCCTTCAACATTTCCAGGCATGGGGAGTCCACCCTTTACCCTGAAAAGGGAGTACCTTTCCAGGGTAAGCTGTGCCAGTGCCTCACCACCCTCACAGTAAAGCATATCTTCCTAATATCCAATATAAACATGTTCTCTTTCAGTTTAAATTCTGCTACCAGATTTCTGTCTTCCTCACTCTATTAGTCCTGTCACTTACCACCCTTATCACAAACTTTTTCTAGTTCTTACTTTTGACTGCTGAAAGCTTGGGTGCCTTTACCACTCTGAAGTCATGGCAACCTGACTGTAGTCTCTTACCTACCCACTTTGTAATTTGAAGGTTCTCCTACCCCTGGAAGACTCATCTAATTTAATGTTTCATGTCTCTGCAAGGGGGCTGGGATTTTCTGCCTGGCTTTAATCAGGCTGAAGTCTTCTTTTGATGGAGGGGGATGTTTTACCCAACTCACTTCAGATTACATGGTAGCGGAAGGGACTTCTTGTGCACAGAGGACTCTATTGGTGAGTGCAGTGTGAAGTAGCCTCATGAGGCATCCCATTCATCCAGTCTACTCTAGCACACTGTTTAATGCTGGATCCATTTCTCTGTTAACAGACTTGTATTCCCACCTGAACTACTGCACCCTGGTTTTAACAGGCTGGTGCCCCTATGGCATTGTCTGGAATCAACTGTATAATATCCTATTGTAATATATCCCTTTCATCCATCTTGTTATACTACAGGATGCATAAGTTCCCTTTTGTCTCAAGGAGAGGTAGATGAGAATGTTAAAATAAGAACAAAAGCTTGACAGTTTGGAGGGACAGGTACATTTAGTTTTTTTAATCAAGAGCATTTTGTTGCCACCTCAGACAGGGTGGCACCTGTCCAGAAAGGGTTCTTTTTTGAGAAGAGCTCTGTATGAGTGGAAAATGAATAAGACAAATTGTCAAAATAAAGCCTACTTTGATTGTATTATAGGCTTTAGACATTTTTGCTTGTATTTTTTCTTGTTGACTGTAAAAAATGCTTAGCATGCAGAAAGTATTTTACAGAAAGTTCCACTTTGAAAGAAGTGGAATAATGCCATTAAACCTTTTAATTAATTTTTATATCTGTTCATCAAAGAAGGCTGAATAACAGCCTGATAATAACAGTTATAAATTTCGTTGAGTCCTGTGATGCTGCAACATAAACCTCACAAGATTTGGCTTGTAGAATGGGAACCTCAAAGCATTTCTGTTCAAACAGCAGTGATGAATGAGAAAATCATGGGTTTGTGTCCATAAGATTAAAAAAAAAAGGCATGTAGAGAACATACTCAACAAAACTGTCTTCTCTTGCCACCTTTTTTGTTTTTGTTACGTGTTGTTTTTGGGTATTGTACTTGAAGTCTGATGTGTATATAATGATGTCTGATGTATATAATCCCTGTAAGTCCATAACATAAATAAGCAGAAACCTTTTGAATGCACTTTTATCTGATGCCAGAAATGTCCTTTTTAGGACATCAACTTGTGATATAATGGTGGTTTTTTTTTTTCATTAATTTAAAGATAATATTACTGAGAAGTACCATTAATAGACCATTCTCTCCTGACACAATAGTGCAAATCTCTAATCAAAACACTGAACAGCTACCTCAGGAAGAGAGATTTGGCAACCTTTGGAGATTCATACATGATCATTTTACTAGCTAAGCCTTGACACAAGATGGAAAATAGCCTTTTTAAGAGTAAATGATGTATCTTTGTTTTCTGTAGATGATTCTGATACCCTTCCTTTCCTTTTTTTTTTGGTATGTGTGTATTTTACACAAAGAAAGCAAGCAGTTGTACTAGATATACATATGTAGGAACTACACAGAGACGAGAAATGTAGTCTGAAAAACTACTCTACACACAGCAAGATGAATTGTTGCAATGCCAAAGTGCACCTTATATGTTTAGCCAAAAGTGATTAAGGAGCTGGTATTTCAGATGTTGCAGCAGGTTTGATTATCTTCCCTGATAAGAGCATAATGTTAAGCTGTGTTTAGCAGAGCTGATTACTGTTGGTGTGTAGTCTGTGCCAATTTTAGTAATTTCTGGTGTGGAGGCTTTACTTTTATGCCAGTTACTCAGTAGTTGGTTCAGGAGTTTAATTTCTTATGTAATTCTGAATATTAAATTCTAATTTGGAGCAGTTATTTATCTGAAATTACACAGAGTTAAATAAACAACTATCTTCTCTCTTCCTTCTTTCCCCTGCTCTCCAGGAAAAGGGAGATGCAGGTGTTATCAAAGCTGCTTTTTTGAGGTTTCTCAGTACAGAAAGCACAGATTGACTTCCTGCTGATACTCTGAATATGTAGCCAAAGAAGTTTATACCAAGTACTGACCTGACCGTTTTTCTCTATTTTCCTTACTAAAGTCCCCCCAAAACTCTAGTATGTTGGTGAATAATGAACACAGAAGGAGCCAGAGATACATCAAGTATATGATCCCCCCATTAATTTAAGAGAAGAGGCAAAGTACAAAAATTAGGAGAACTTCAGTGTTGGAGAGTGTTCATTAGAATGAAGTATTCTGAAATAAATTGCTGTAGTTCATTTATCCTTCCCAGTTTTCCTATCATTCTTTTTGAATAAAAGCCCAGATCGCTGCCTGAGATATATTTGGGAGCAAAAAAAAGAATGCTTCCTAATTATCTATTTTAAGACCATAGTTAGCACAGAAAGATTGCAGAATAGCCTCTTAAAAACGTTTTTTTCTGTGTTTATGTCAAGGAAGTGCTCTTCTTTCTTCATCTACATTTCTGTGTACTTAAAAAGTTAATTTGAAATTGTAATGTTATCTCCCTGTGAAGGTACATTTATTTTGTTCTCTTCATTTAAGAGCTTTTAAAAGCATACTTTTAAAAATTATTCTAGCCACTGTTTTATCTTTTGCTAACATTTCAGAATTATCTTGGGCATTTTATAGATAGCTATAAACCAAGTAGAAAGCAAGCCAAATTACTTTTTTATTCCATGTCCTTGCTTCCTCATTTTTTTTTTTTTGTGAGTGAGGAGGAAAAACCAGTCTGAATCTATTGAACCAGTTATATGCATGCTAAAATATTCTAGAGAATACTTGAAAATGAGAGGGGTTTGACTATTCTTTGTCTTCTTTCTTCAGTATTAACCATAGTTGCATATGACTCAATGCCTTTCTGATGCAATCTGATTTTTCTAAATCAGAAATTTTGAAAATATTAAATCAATGTGATTCAAGATGATAAAATTGTTTGCCCTTAAGGATGGCTGCTTCTGTCCTTCTGTTGTATGAATGATGTAGCTTCTCTACTTCATTTTTGGTTCTTCCTTTCAACAGTATTCCCAGACAGGATGCAGTTTCTGTCCTTCATCCTTGTATCTCCACCCTGTAAACCCTATTTATATCTTTCCTTGATTACTACATGCACCTCCACTCTAGAGTTGATATCTGCAATTTTACTGAGTTTATTTACAATGGTTGAATTGCAAGTAAAAGCTTTCTGTCTTGTTTTGGTTGTTTTGTTCTTTATATGCTCCTTCTGATGAGGAAGAGTGGAAGCCAAACTAACATAGCACATAGATAGAGCAGAGTGATCTATGCAGTTTGGAAAGCTGTGTTTATTTGTTTGTCATCAACCTACCTTTAGGCAGGAGTGCAGGTCCCTTTTTTTTCTCCAAGTTCATCAGTGAACTCTATCTTGCCACTGTTATAGGAAGCCACCAACACCTTCAAAATATTTGTGAGATGGCTTAGCAATCTGTCTCTCCAACATAGGAATTCTGGGTAAGCTGTTGTTTAATACGGGCTGTGTGTTTGATACCCTGTTTGGTGCAGAACCTGCAACTTGATGTGACTTGTAGCACCTACATAGCACAGTCAGCACTGTGGAGGGTTGTTACCTTAGTCTGAAGGGACTGCTCAGTTTCTGGGCTTTGGTTGTATCGAGGCACTGTTCAGAAAGGAGAAGAACAAGTTCCTGATCCCTTGTTCCTCTTCTTCTGCAGAAGGTAAAAGGGAAGAAATGGGGTTTGTTCAAACAGAACAAAAATGAGTATGGCAAACAGAGTCTCTAAAAGGGCTCATAGAGTGAGTGTACAGTGAGGAACCATAGAGGTAAAGCAGCTTTGTGTAGCAGGAGAGAGCTGCATGGCGCTGTGAGGGCAGAAGATGCAATCTAGCTGCAAGACTCCTAGGTCTAAGCTAATCTGCAATGGACTAATGAGCACCATGATTGTGAAGGTGGTCATTAGTTGCAGGTAACAGAAAATATTTTTGACATCGTAGCAGACGGGTTTACAGTTCGTGCTTAATGGAGATCTAAATACAGCCCCTCTGTGTTAATTCTTCTTATTACTGTGTCTGGAGTTCCTAAGAGTGAGCACTGTGGCTGTGCTGCTGTATGGCAATCCCCTCTTTGCCTCGACGTTCGGAGGAGGGGTGCAGAGGAGGTTTTAATGGCCGTCAGATGTTACCCCTTCGGGCACACTGCAGCCAGCAGTGTTTGCAGCTACACAGGACAGCCTTTGCAAAACAGGCCAACACTTACTAGTCAACTGGCACACAAGAACTGCTTGGTTTCTGAATGGAAAAGCAAAACTTAAACATGTGTCTGTGCTGGCAGCATGAATTACTTTCCTGCCTAAGTGTCCAGAATTCCTTTATTCCTTCTTTACATTTCCAGCAGAGCTCTCAACTGGGAATTCAGACATCAGAGCCTTGTCCAAGTTTTAGTCAAGTCAGTTTGACATGTTCCTCTTTCCTTGGCTGCTAGTAGTTATAAGTCAATACTTGGAGTGTTCATTCTCGTCCCACCCACGGTCATTCCATTCATATGTGGGCAGTTTTGGGGATTTCACTCAGTTTTCTTCCAGTCCCATGTCCTGAAAATCCCTTAGCCCTTTCAGTACCAGGTGACAACGATAAAGAATGAGGGGTGAAACCATTGTGGGTTTCATTTTAAAAGTAACTGTACTATGTTTTAACAATAAATCATAGTAGTTACTGTGCTTGTGTCAGTTAATATAACTTGACAGATAAATGCCATGTAGTCCTCCCAGCTTCTGAGTTATTTATATACTGTTATGTAGAGAATCCTGAAAAGCTGGCTGAAAAGTTTTGCATCTTTTAATAAGGCTCCTAGCCAAGTTAAATTTAAATGACATATGGAGAATATATAGCAAAATTGTACTAACCTCATTGTGACCGGTAATAACATGTCTTTTTTCTTGTTTTTCTGGTTTATTCTCCAAAGAGAACAGAAATAAATGATAAAAATTTTGTTGAGTAGGGCTCTGTCATGGTACTGAATTACAAAAGGAAAAATCTTTGCTATAAATGTAAAAAAATGTTGGGGTTGCACTTATGTTCATGAATATAACTAGCACAAGTTTCTAATCTTCTTGAAGTGTATTCATTTTACAAAGCTAAGGTAGCTTTCTTCTGTGACCTATGCAGCATCACTCATACAAGCTGTTTCCTATTTACAAATCAGTATTTTTATTGCCTCAGTGACCTTAGAAAAGCAAGAACAATTTCTGATCATTTCCTGATATGAATTGACAGTAGCAAGTCCTACAATAGCATATGCTAATTTTTTTTCTTATTTGTATCAACATGGGGTTTTTATTTGGACAGCCATTTTGAAATGTTTTGCTGTATATCAAAATAATAAGTCCTAATGGATTGCTTCCTGCTTGACTAGGCAAAAGTATTTCTTTTCCTTTTTTTTAATGTATGCCCAATCAAGTTTAAAAGAAACAGTAGAGCAGAATAAAGTAGATTTGCTGTTAATGGCCTTGCTTGATAAGGTATTTATATTCTATGTATGGTTTTATTATACATTAAATTCTGACAATAAGGTAGCTTTTCCTCTCTGAGGTCAGTAGTGTTCAGATTAATCAGGTTGACATTTCATGCCGGTGGGTCATGAACTGTTGATAATAGCATTAAATGGTGATTCACTTGCTGCAGGGAGCACAGCTCATTATCCAGTCACTATATTAAATCATCGCCACAAACAGCTAGAGTCCTGTGTGTGTGCCTGCACACATCTGCACACACACGCACGGAAATCAGGGTGGAGATCTCTGTCCTGTAGCTATCCATTTCTCTGTTTATAGCAAGTATTAAAGCTGTTTCCAGCATACAAGGTTGATGGACATCTCCCCACTTGGGAGACTGGAATAGTTTTCCCTGAAAAATCTGTTTATGTATGAAACAGGACTGTGCTGTTTATTTTCTAGCTTCTGTCCGAAAATGGGGGATAATTTTTTTAGCCAGTTCTGTGTTAGACAAAAGTGAATAAAAATACATGCACATAATTTCTACAGTGTTAGTGTTGGAAAAAAAAGCAAGATGGAAAATGAAAACAATGGAAATTCAAATTGCTTGTATTCATTGAGTATGAATTTTTATTTAATGCTATGTTTCAGGGGCTTCTATATTAGTTTCAGATGTGCTACTTCCTGTTAGAAACAATCATACTTTAAAAAAAAAATCAGATACTGTCCTAGTTCAAGAAAAAGTGTATCTGTGATAATGGAAAATTTTAAAATAGAACACAGTCTATATAGCCTAACAGTGGATTCGGGAAAATTCCACTCTAATACTTAAAAGATTTTGCAGGTAAATGCAAATCTTCCTTACTTTTAAGTTGCATTTTTCTTAAATTAAATTTGAGTAAAGAATATTGTAAGGTATGTGTCCAGCAAATAATAAGAAATGTTGAATTTTTTTTCTCCTACCTGGAGCAGAGAACTGCAGAGTTTTCTCTCTCCCTGTCTTCTGCCTCCTCCAACTGAGCCAGTGTAATTTGTTTTAGTGCAAAACTGACTGTTGTTCAAAGGCAACACTTAGAGGCACTTCACCTTAAGGCATAAGCAGGCTGGCTTGAAGCGTGAGCTTCTCAAGGTCTTCATAACTGACACTAGAAAAGTGGAG